>PVKH010011661.1:0-17654 GCA_004027955.1 Chaetophractus vellerosus
AACCAAAGAAGGTGTAATTAATTGGAGAAAACACTGTGTTCATGGCTGGAAAGACTCAATATTGTTAAGATGCTAATTCTCCAGTTTGACTTTTTGATTCAAAATAAGCGGCCCAGGGGCCGGCTCGATAGCCCAGTGGATAGGGTGCCGGCATACCACATGGGAGGCCCTGGGTTCGATTCCCGGGGACCTCTCCTAGCGGGCAGACCGCCTTGAGAATGGCAAGCCGCCATGGGCGGGCCGGAGCTGCCGTGGGCAGGGCAAGAAGCTGCCACGGACATGGCAAGAGCCGCCACTGGCAGGGCAGGTCGCCCGCGGATGGAGCGCAGCCAGCCACCCGCAAACTGAAAGCCGGCCGTGAACCGACGCAGAGACCGCCCACAAGCGAGGAAAGCCACGCCTGCGCAGTGACCACTCTCGGCGCGTCACCGCAGCGGGGGGAAGGGGAGATATGTAATAAAATAAATAAATCTTTAAAAAAAAAAAAATAAGCGGCCCAAAATGTCAGTAGGCTTTTATTGGTGAAATTAATAAGTTGGTCCTAAAATCCATATAAAAAAATAAATAAACAAGAATAGCCAAAACAACTTTGACAAACAACGTTAGTTGGTCTTACACTACATGATTTCAAGATTTATAATAAAGGTGCAGTAATCAAGAGAGTGCAAGATTGATGCTATAACAACAAATAACTGAAAAGAATAGCATAGAATCCAAAATATACCCACACATACCTGGTTGATTTTCAACAAAGGAGCAAAGGAAATCCAGTGAGGAAGGGACGGTTTTTGCAACACATAGTGTTGGGTAAATTGGCTATCTACATGTAAATAAATGAAAGAGCTATTTATATACAATTTCTAGAAGAAAACAGAATAGATGATCTTTATAACCTTGAGTTAGGAAAAGATTTCTTTTTTTTTTTTTTTAAAGATTTATTTATTTTATTACATATCTCCCCTTCCCCACCATTGCGGCAACGCGCCAGACTTGGTCACTGCACAGGCGCGGCTTTCCCCGCTTGTGGGCGGCTTCTGCTTCTATTCACGGCAGGCTCTTGCTTCAGTTTGCGGGTGGCTGGCTGCGTTCCATTCGCGGGCGACCTGCCCTGCCCGTGGCGGCTTTTGCCCTGTCCGTGGCAGCAAGATTTCTTATATAAAAACCAAATGAATGATCCATAAAAGAAAAAAAAAAGATTAATTGAACTTCCTCAAAATGTAAGAAAGGAATTTTGCTCTTCAAAAGACATTATTAAGAAAATAAAAAGACAAGACCAACTAGGAAAAATATTTGCAATCACATATGTGATGAAGTACTCATATCCAGAATATATTAAAAACATTATAATAATAAAAATTCAAATAACCCAATTAAAAATTGAGCAAAAGATTTGCACAGACATTTCACTAAAAAAGTATATGGGTTGCAAACAAGACATGGAAATGCTTAACATAAGATGGCACTAATTTTTTTCAAATCAAAAGCACAAAGATTCCATTACACATCCATTAAAATTGCTAAAATTCTCCATACCAAGTATTGATAACGATATGGACTGAAACTCATGCATCAGAAATGTAAAATATTACAACCACTTTGAAAAACAGTCTAGAACTTGTTTACGCATTCACACAAGATAACACTTTCAGAGGGGTGCTTCCAACCAGTAGCTGAGTATGACTGGTTTACTGGCACACGTGCATTTCCAGGGGATTCAGAACTGCTTTGACTGGACACTTTGCATCAAGGATCATCTTGCCAAACTTCCTTTGAACTATAATACAACTTACAATGCTACCTCCTAATTTTCCTTCTTTCCTTTCTTTCTTCCTTCCTCTCTCCATTTCTTTCTCTCCTTCATTCAGGATCAGACTCACTTCATCTCTTCCAGTATCTTCTAGTAACCTCATTGTTTCCACTAGGCCTAATGATTTTCTTGCATATTTAATCCTGTCTTGTTATTGGCTTCTAGAGTACCTGAAAAATCATGAATGTTTTTTCCCTAGTCAATACACATTGAAGTGTGCCTTCATATTACACATTCTGTTGCTCTTTTTATTTACTAAGTCTCTGCGATGCCATCTTGCAGAACTTTCTATCTTCTTATAAAATCCTGTTAATATCACACTTAAAACAATTCTTCTAGATAAAAGTTAGTGCAGTTTATGTTTGTCTGAAAATATATTTATGTACCTCATCTTTTTTGGGAAAATATATACTTATTATTATGGCTTGTCATTCAGTTTCTTCTTTCAGCAACTGTCCAACTACAAGATCCTAGGCATTTGTTATTGTTCCTTTCTCAGAGCATAGATATATTTATGTTATATTCTTGTTTATAACCGTCATGGCTGGATGAATCAAAGTAGTTGAATTTGGTCAACCTTCATTGCTGTTTCACTCAAGAATTAATTCATCTTTCTGTACTAAATTTATTAAACAAGCAACAACAGTCCTAATGTGAAACCTGCAGAAATTATTTCCCCTATGTAGTTTCATTTCTAATAAAAGACTTCTTATTCCAAATATCAACATTAACGAGTGGGTACGCACAGATGTCAATTTGTTATAGAAGTCAAGTGCTATGTTTTTTTATCATGTTTGATACATGACCACAGATTGAGTAACCCATAACCAATATTTTCTATTTCCAAACTATTTGTTAAAATGGTGCTTTATTTTTCTTCTGAAGGAGTTTTATTTCTACATGTATGTGGTAAATTCCTTCCACATGTTCCTTCTTGGAACTTTAGAATAATCACCCTTCCTTTTAATGTGATGTTGACATTTTTGCAATTTTGGCAATTATTTCTATGAGAATGATCTTCATTGTAAAAATATAGGCTTACGTTCATATATAAAGAAAAATTTTGTAGTACATAGAAATCTAGATCCGTTGTTATTTTCTTTCAGGACTTGAGAGAACTTATCCATTAGAATTCTGGTTTTTACTGTTTCCATAGAAGAGTGAGCTGGAATTCTTTTTTGTTGTTCCTTTGAAACACTTGTGCTTTTCTTTCCTACAGTTTCTTTTAAGAATTCCTTCTTGTTTTATACACACACACACACAATGTTGTATGACTTAGGATAGATTCCCTGGAAACAAAACTTTAGAGAGGCATTTTTGTGTAAATCACTTAGTAAAGGAATATTTTCAAAAAGGAAAGGAGTAGGGGAGCTGATGTTGCTCAAGCAGTTGAGTACCTGCTTACCACATGGAAGTTGTTGCAGGTTCAGTTCCTGGTGCCTCCTATAAACAAAAAAATAAACAAGCAAAACAAATACACTGGTTTCCCACATACAAGATCCAATCCCAGGTCCCAGTATCTAAAGAAAAAATGGATTAAATCTAGAGCATGGGGAGAAAAGCTAATCAAGGATGTGTTATTAGCTGCACCCTAGCTTCAGCCTGCTGTTCTAAGATGCCCTGGACCATCAAGTGAGTCTCTGAGCTGGAGCCACCTTGAGGCAAGATTTTGAGCCCCAGCATCTTCTATTCTCACAATCTGAATTAATCACATCCTGTTTTCCAATGGGGAAAGTTAATTCCCCATTGGAGTGTGGGACTGTTAATTTGATGTGTCAAATTGGTTAGATTATGGTGTCCAGTTATTTGGTCAAGCACTGACCTTTTTGCTACTGTGAAGGTACTTTGTAGATAGGATTTGCATCTAAAATTATTTTATTGCATTTATAATCAACAAAGAAGATTTTCCTCAGCAATGTGGAGTCTCCTCATCCAATCATATGGAGGTCTTAAAAGTCATAACTGAGGATTTCAAATAAGACAGGAATAATTTCTGCCTCATCATAAGCACTGGCTCTGGTTGGAATTTCCAGCCAGCCAGTCCCACCATGGGAATTTGAACTAAGGACTTGAACAACACCTTTAGCATAGTTTTCAAATTCCATCTTGCTCCACAGTGAGTTTGGACTTGGCAGCCCCCATATCCTGTTGGCTTTGTTTCTTGGGAGATGTCTAAGATAGAAGGGTAAGCTCTTAAGAGATGAAACTCCCTCTCATGAGTGACACTGGTACAACTGTGATCAATGTGTGCTTAGAGAGTGACAGAGTCTGATCGAAATATGCCTTCCCTGCACATGGTCCGTCTGTCTCTTCTATTCAAACCTATATGTGATGCTAGAGTTTTAGGTATACTTCCAGAGAGTGGAGTCTATGGGATGTTCATGTGCTAGCTGGGCCCAGAATCTCCGCTGAGCTGCAGCCCCTACTCTACAGCTCAATGTACTCACCCATGCCACCGGTCGGGGAGATGATGATGGACAACGACTATCCCAGGGAATGGAGAGAGTCTGCAGCTGCAGGCAGGATAATCTCACCCATCTTATCCATGGGATATAAGCCCTCTCTCAATTGGAGGTGGAGGGGACATCACCATCCCAGACTCCTCAAGATTGGGGGAAGAGCTATTGACTAGAATGGACTCACTGGTATCCTGTTTTAGACTTATTGTGATTCACGTAATGGAAGAAATTACAACACTATGTGGAGCCAGTGGCCACTGGATGTTTTAGGGGCAGGGAGAAAGAAAAGCAGTTGTAATACAGGGGCTTTTTTGAGACTTGGGGATTATCCTGAGTGACATTGCAATGACAGATACAGGCCATTTTATATCATCATATAACCTGCATAACTGTGTGGGAGAGAGTGTGGTCTACAATGTGAACTATAGTCCATGCTTAGTGGCAAAGCCCCAAAATATGTATATCTATTGCAGGGGATGTGCCACACTAATGTAGAATGTATATGTGGGAAGTTGTAGGAGGTGTGGGAAGTGGGGCATATGGGAACCCCTAAAATTTTTGTGTAACATTTATATAATTGATGTATCTTTTAAAAAAATAATTAATTAGAAAAAGAAAAAAAAGAATAAAAATTTCTTAATATGAAAAAAAAAAGAAGTGATAATCTTTCTTAGTGTTCAGACTGCAGATGGTCATGCTTTTAGAATTTATGACTTGGAGGCTATCATGAGTTTCAGAATATTCTTAGCAATTTTCTCATTTTTAAATAAATTGAGTTCCATTTTTTCTCACTCATGTGTTACTAGGGTATCACTTACATGTTTATTAGAAACTTTCCCTATATACAAAATACTCCCTGTATTCTTTTTTCTGCTATTTTTGCTTTCAGTCTAAATATTTTCTTTTGATTTAGCATTATATTTAATAATTATTTCTTCATGTGTGCCTAATCTGCTCTCATACCCAGAGATTCAATACTTAATATTTGTTGTTGTATTTTATGTACTAATTCTTCCATTCAATTCCATCTATAGTTTCCATTCTGTGCTAACATTTTCCAGCTTGTCTTTAGTTCCTTGAATTTATTTATCATGAATATTTCAAAGTTCATATAGGAAAATTCCATCATATAGAAGCCCTGTTGTATATATCCAGTTTCTCCTTTTTTTTCTTTTGGTTTTGACTCAAGGCTTGTTACCTTATCTGCTTGGTTATTATATTGTTGTTGTTGTTTTTAGGAGATGCTGAGGACTGAACCCAGGGCCTTGTACATGGGAAGCACGCACTCAACCACTTGAGCTATATCTACTCCTCCTGGGTTATTTTTCATTTGAGACTCTAAATAATGCTCTCTTACTCCAGAAGAGATTCACTTTTGCTTCCTGTGATCAATCTAATGGCACTAGCAAATCTAGATCAATTTTAGTCTATAGTAAATTAATCCTATTAGAAGATGTGTTTCAATCTCAGTGATTTCTAATTTATTTCCCATTCATCATTACTCCTTGGGTATAATATTGTCAGGCATGGTCTAAAAGCCGAGAAAGAACCTGAAGTCTATTGTATTTCTCGCCCTATGAGTCTGATAAATTTGCTCTTCAGGTTTGTAGAATTGTAGAATCCTCACAGAATTGGCAAAGGCAAAGGCAAACCTTTGTCAAATGTTGGCCACCTCTCTGGACTTGCCTTTTCTACCAGAGTGGAGCCCCCAAGTCCTCTGTGCCTTGCTAGTTATCAAAGGCATTTAAAAAGGTGCTGTTATATTGCACACAATTTTTGTGTTTCTTCAAGTTGTTAGGTTAGTCAGTAGTACTTTCTGAAAAGCGTTACTCTTATAACACCTATCTGACACAGGAAATGCACTTTAACTTTGGTAGCCATGGACAGTGCAGCACTCTCCTCCCACAGAACCAACAGTGATTCTGACCATTGGTGGGTAATATTGGATGCCCAGCAGCTAATGCATAGTGCTCTGCTGGGATATCTCCATTACCCAGTGGTTGTATATTGAAAGTGGACTTGGTCTAAGACCCTTTGTAGCAATGAGGAGATCAGAACCAAAAATTTGAGTCTATATTAATATGACTTTTTTGCTATTGTAGCTGGTAAGCTTAAGGTAATATTTATTATACAATGAGCAGTTTTGATTTTTTTAAAAGTTGCATTCTTGGGCATTATTGAAAAGTACTGTTTCTGCAATTTTAAACTACAAGAAACTTTCTTTTATAAACTATATGAAGCAAAAGTAATTACCATACCTCAACTTATACCAAATAGGCTTTTGTAACTCTGTGGCTGGTTAATCATGTCTGAAGTGTACCTACTGAGGTTTCTATAAGTAAAGAAAGAACTAATTCTATTGAACCACAGAGATTGCTGGAAAGATGATGCCTGCAGAGTTCCTGTATATGACAAATTATCTTAAATAAATAGCATTGCCACACAGGAGTCTAAATTTAAAGAAAAAGATCTTTCAAACATCCTTTATTAAGTCAATCATTTAGTCAAGATTTTCAGCTTCACTGACAGTTATTTATTGGAAAAAGAAAAATAATAATTTGGTGACTCTTTTTCAATTCTCACACATAATAAAACCAATAACTTGCTTAACTAACATCCTGGGAAGAGATGAAAATGTATTAGTACTTTCTCTTACTTAAATATACAGATATTAAAGTTCACTTCAGTAAGTTTACTCTGGATCCTTTATAGGGAGATTTGAAATTAATTCTTTCAGATTATGCTTTATTAGTATACCTTAATGATAGACCAATCCTGACTTGAATCAAAAGTTAATTTGATAAATATTGATAATATACAAAGTATCAATATAGTTCATATGGTATAAAATATATGTTATTTGGATACAAAACTGCAGAAAATGTTTAAAACAATTTAACCACATTTTTCTGAAAATTTCAAGAGAACAATCATAATGAGATGAAATTTTGAAAACAATAATCATATAATTTTATATAATAAAAATATAGAGAGAAGTTAATTTTAATTATCTCTAGCATAACAAATTAAGTTGAACTTGACTATTTTTCTCTTCTCCCTTTCATTTATCCATTGTTCAAAAAGACTAGAATTCAACTAGATTTCAAAAGCTTACAAAGTACACTTTTATCTTAATTGGTATTTATCTCACATTCATTATATCCTTAAAGGATGACCTAATATATTACGGAAATAAAATTAATGAAAAATGTTGTGCTTGTAAGAATCTGCTTATAATGTGTGAAAGGATAAAAATGCTGTGCTCATGAGTGTTTGACACACCTTAGAAAAATGCATGTAGTTTTGATAAAAGCTGAAAGAAATGGAAAAAAAGAGAAGGTTGAGTCTCTTGTAACATTGTAAGCTAGATAATTATAATATTACTAGTTTATAGATAAAAATAACAAGACAACATATTATTACTCAGACATTAATTTTAAAAAGTTTGATTAAATGAAGGTCTGCATGATTTACGGTTCAATGTATAGAAAAGAAACATAAAGCAAGTAAGGAAAGATTGGAAGAAATGCATAAATGCCAGGGGTGGGAAATATTTTGAATATTCCTTTTCATGTGAAAATGTGAATGCATATAGGAATGTTAAAATAACTGAGAAATCTATAACCTTAAAGCAAGCTTTAGATTATAACAACAAATTACAAAATATAAAATTTCAAAATAGAAAAACTTGACAGTCAGATAGTCAATTGGATTTGTTAGTTATTAACCAGTACAAATGGTTTGAGCCTTGCATTACTGAAGTCAACGTTTTGTTTAATATTGTTCTTTTTTTTTAATCAACAATGACTATACAAGCTAAGGTTAAGTCAGCTGCCTTGCTTACTTCCTGCCTTTTATCAAGTCTTCTTGTCCCACCCCTATGTATTCACAGATACTCACACCCACAAACACATGCACACATAGTCACAATTATGGCTTTATATTTCATCCTGAAATCTGAAGCTCCAGAAACAGTCTTTTCATAATTTATTTACAGCATTCAGGAACTTTCTTGATGTAAGAAACCTTCCTTTTCTCATTTAAATAAATAAATACATAAATAAGTATATGTAAATGCATTATATAAATGGTATGTTTCTAAGTACACATATCTGTGTGTGTGTGTATATATATATAAATATATAATTTCCCATACTATAATCAGAGGAAGGTTTTAAAATACTAATATGACTATATTATTACCCTATGTAAACATTTCAATTTTATACATTTATCTTAATATAAAGATGAAAATCTACTGCAGTACACAGGCTGTCTCCTTCCTCCTGTGTTCCATTTTCTACCACTCTCCCCCGTACTTGCTTTGCAGCTGTCTATTCACAGCATTTTATCCACACTGACCCACTTCCCTTTCTTTGAAAATATTATGCTACAAGTCTTTTGAATTGCTTTACTTTCCATCTTGAATTTGAAGTTAATTTTTATTTCACTAAGAAAATATTCCCTGATCAGTCTTCCCCTCTAGTCTGAGTCAAGTTGCTGTACTATTGCAATCCTGTATTTCTCTTTTGTACTAAGTATTATAACTGTATTTGGTAAGAATTTTCAATTATCTGGTTAGTGTATGTCTCAGTGAATGGCTTCATTAGAAATGAGACCCAACTCTACTGTCTAGGATCAAAAACATTGACTGCCTCCTTCATATTAGGGATATAATAAATATTTAATGAATTCATGTGTACCTTTGCACCTATTGAGTATCATAGGTGTTCAGTATATATTTATTGAATAAATGATATTAGTAAATTATAGAAATTATGAAAATTCAAACAAAAAGTGAGCTCAATTCTTAAACGTACTATGACAACTGCAAAAGTTTAAAATAAAAGCTTTAAAACAAAGGAAATTGGTACTGTCATTTTCAGGAAAAAAATATATCATAGAAAATCCTCCTCTCTGATCCAGGAAACACAAGTTAATAAATAAAATTAAATATGTCCTCATAATTTGGTTGGATAAAGCAAACAGTCCCTCAGGATGCCCACCTGTTAATCTCTGCAGAATAAAATTCACAATAAAAAAATAATTAAGTAGGTGGTCTATAGAGTCACCATGAATGAAAATCATAAGAAACAAAAACAGTAATAATAGAGCCCTGAGAACTTGAGATATTGTAATTGTCATATTCAAGATAGAATGTAAAATAACAAGAAAAAATGACTATCAATGTAGGAAATTAGAAATGCAAGCAAGGTGAAATGACTATCGATAAAACCTAGGGATAACTAGATGGGGAAAGACAATTTTTAGATGTGGAAAGTATAATTATTGAAACAAGATTGAATGGATAGCTTAAGCAAGATAAAAATACAAAGAAAAAATAATAAACAAAGGTGTATTTGAAGAAAATTTCTCAAATGTAGCTTTGAGAGACAAAATTAAATATATATTTATGAAGGAGTTTTACAGAACTGGAGGATCTAAGAAGACATAAGAAAGGGAATGGAAGTGGAAGTCTTAAGAAAAGAAGATAGAAGGAATGGAAGAAAGGGAATGATGAAAATATAGTGATTTAATATTTCCAAGGATTGTGGAAAGACTTGTATGTGAAAATTCAGAAACCACAGTGAATTTATAGAAGGATATATAAAAAAGAATCACCTAACACCTTTTTTAATCAAAGAAGTTGTAGATATACAGAAAAATCATGTAATAAATACAAACAATACAGTGTTCCCATATATCTCCCACACTTTTAATGAAACTGCAGAGCATCATGTATACTGAAAATATCTTTCGAAACTGCCATAATTTAAAAAGAGATTACTTGCATTATAAAACCAGTTTGATTTCATGAGCCTCTTTAATATAATTATCTAGCCAAAGTATAGTGGAAAGTACTTTGCAAGGAAATTATACTCAACCCAATATGATGTTCTTAGCAAAAATATCACTCAAGAAAAGGGTAAAAGAAAATTTCAGGTTTATCAATACACACTCTCACTAAAGAGTATGTATAACCTTCCAAAAACAAAGTACAAATTTGTACTGACAAAAAGAATATATATATATTTTTCAAACAAATATGGACAATATAAAATGACATTGAGGAACAAAAACAATCACAACCTCGTTAACAAATTTTTTTTTAAATTAGGCCTCAGTAATATAAAGCTAGCGTTCAAAATTATCCAGATTTTTTGAAAGTCACCAAAAAAAGCATTTAGAACAAAATTATCTTACTGAGGAAAATGTAAAGTTTAATAATCCATTTACAATAAAAGATATTGAAATTGTATCCAAATTCCACCCCCACACATACACAGAAAAACAGCAACAAGGTTCTGCAATGTAAATTCTACCCAGTTTCAAGAAAATTGACCATTTCCAATTATATACAATATGTTCTAGAGACAAAAAAATGATAGGAAGATGTGCTATACTATGTGTCTAGTGCCAAATTTAACAAATAGCACAAGGACAATACAGGAAAATAAAATATTAAAAGAAATCAATAATAGTAGTATATCAAAATAAATTTTTTACTTCAGGCATTCAAA
The DNA here is from genome assembly GCA_004027955.1 of Chaetophractus vellerosus. NCBI lineage: Eukaryota > Metazoa > Chordata > Mammalia > Cingulata > Chlamyphoridae > Chaetophractus > Chaetophractus vellerosus. Next base: position 10,788 of record PVKH010011661.1, read on the forward strand.
TAAGACTTAATATTTTATAACTCATTATATTTCAGCTGAGATTAAAGGAGAAAACATTTCATCTCAGCAGTAGATGAAAAGACTTTTGTAATAATTCAACTGATAGTTGAACAAATAAATAAACTTACAAAAAATAAAACAAACTATATAAATAATTCTAAACATTCAGGAACAGTGCGAATGTACTTGAAATGATAAAGAACATGGGATGTAAATGTAGTGAGTAAGAATTCTGTCCTTAAATTTGTAAATATTATTAAAGTACTTCATATATACAGAAAAGTGCACTGATATTAAATTGTAGCTCAATAATGTTTCAAGACATGATCATACAGAATGTTCTCATAGGCTTAGAAAACCACTCATGCTTGCTTCCAGTACCCATTCATTCTAAAAAATATGTTACCAGTATCTTAACTTCCAAATCATGAATTGGAATTGCCAGTTTTGAGATGTTATATGACCAGTATCATAAAATATAGAAAATTTATTTCTGGCTTCTTTTGATCAAACAAATGTTTGTGTGTGACAACCTTTTTGTGAGTAATTGTGATTCATTCATGTTCATTGCTGTTTACGATTCCATTTTGTAAACATGACATGACTTATTATTCCAATGTTTGTCTATTACCATTAGTTATGAAAATAAATATGTGTGCATTTTCTGGTCATATTCCAGGGGTAGAAATCTTTGTTCATAGGTTATGCATATATAAAATTGCAGTACTATCTTTCCGTTTTTCCAAATTGATTGTACTACTAGAAAAGAAAAGAGTCTTTAATATCTTCATTTAATGCTCGGTATTTTCTATCTTTTTCATTTAGTCATTCTTGTGAGTGTGTAGTGTACTGGATTGTGGTTTAAATTACCCTACACCTTCATTTATTGTCCCTCTATTGGTTCTTCTCTGGATTTTTGCCCTCATTTGTAACTCAGTACATTTTAATACAAATAATTTTTTTAAAATTTTCTGATAAAGCTAGAACTTTAAAACATGTTTATTGAATTACCTTGTTTTATTTTTATAATGTAGAATTCCAGGTAGAATTTTAATAAGCACTTTAATTAATTCTTCTACATTTGATCCTTTTTGTTGAGAAGCTGTCTATAGTCTTACTATTGCTTTTTGGAATTAATGTGCTTTTTTCTCTCTGCTTTTAAGATTTCCCCTTTAATTCTAGTTTTGGGTACTCTTGCATATTCTCTTTGAACTTCACAGATTTTTTTAAACCATGGGTTTGTGTATTTCATCAGTTTTGGGAAAATTTCTGCAATTATCTCTTTAAATATTGCCTCTTTCCCATTCTTTCTCCTCTCTCCTTTTGGGACATAATGTTTACAGTGATATTAAACCTTTTTGCTGATTCCCCTATGATTATATTGATCTATTCTATATTTTCATTCTCTTTTTCCCTCTCAATCATTTGTTTTGGCTATTTTCTTTTCACAATTACTCTAGTACCTTCAACCTGACTCCATTTAATATTTCTACTTTTGGATTTCATGTTTGTTTTTTATTCTAGAGTTAAAATTGGCCTATAGATTCTAATTTTCTAGTGAAATGTTACATCGTTTCATCTATTTTCTTTAGGTTTTCATCTATTTTCTCTACCATATCATTCACAGTTATTTTTAAATCTTTTTCAAACTCTGGATAATTGCAGATCTTTGTACATTGTCCTTTTGTCATTCTGGTTTTCAATAATGTGGTCTTATTTTCTTGGCAGGCTTAATGTCTTTTATTTATTTATTTATTTATTATTTATTTTATTACATATCTCCCCTTCCCCCCGCTGCGGCGACGCGCAGAGAGTGGTCACTGCGTAGGCGCAGCTTTCCCCACTTGTGGGCGGTCTCTGCATCTGTTCACGGCCGGCTTTCAGTTCGCGGGTGGCTGGTTGCGCTGCATCCGTGGGTGACCTGCCCTGCCCGTGGCAGCTTCTTGCCCTGCCCACAGCGGCTCCGGCCCACCCATGGCGGCTTGCCATTCTCAAGGCGGTCTGCCCGCTAGGAGAGGTCCCCGGGAATCAAACCCAGGGCCTCTCGTGTGGTATGCCGGCGCCCTATCCACTGGGCTATTGAGCTGGCCCCTAATGTCTTTTAATTGAATATAAACATATATAAAAATTGTAAGAGTAATATGATAAAATCACATTGCTAGAATTGTATTCATATTAAGATAGATTTATATTATAAATCTCAAATGTTACTAAGTATTTTCAATGCTTTTAAAGCATATTTATATGAATATTTATGCATAAAATACATCTACTAAAATGCATAACTAATTGTTTTAGTAGACCTCTCTGTGACACCATAATTATAAGAGTGGAAAAAGAAAACCTTAAATGTGTCCCTAATATATTAATATTTTCATAGAGATTATGTTTATGTATGGTTTTTACAAATATGTTTAAGATATCTAAATGTACTGTATAAGCAATAATATACTTTATTTTTGATGATAAAAGAGGAGCAGGAGCAATGATTTTCTTATTCTCAAAACTACATAAGATTACAAAGAACGGTTTCAGATCTTTGTTTAAGCAAACAGTTTAAACTCTTCTTTTCCAAAAAGATAGTAAAATCATTTCTAATGTCCATTCCAGGATCCTTGTGAGAAGAAAATAAGAGGAGAATAGAAGTGAGGTATTATTTGGGACAATAGAGCATAAGATGATGGTGATGCTGTATCAAATGTCAGGAAGGTAGGAGTGTGTCACTGAAATCAGTTCATGCCATTTAAGAACATGTGTAAAAATTCTCTGAATTATAAGATACCATTAAACAAACTACTCATTTATCAGATTTCCACATAAGGGAGATAATATGTGTGAAATACCACAAAAAAACATACAAATAACTATTTCATATAGTCTAGTCTTTATAATCTAGGAAACTGAAAAGGAGTCGATCTTATGGGAGTTTCTGCAGACATTACAAATTTTTAAAAAATTAAATGATTTCTCAAATAAATTTTAATATGAGCATGCCCTTACACTGATTGTGCCCTTTTTAATTTCATAAGCTAGTATGATTGTTTTATTCATCTTTGCTAATAACTCAGTGTATTACTCCTTCGTTAATTTCTCTTGTATCTACTCTATTCCCTACTATGCTAAGAGCTCTATGAATACTTATTTACATGTTTCACATCAAACAATCAAACCACCCAGTATTTAAGAAGTATTTGATAGATATAGACGAATGAAAGACAAATGTGTGAAACTTTTTTATCATAGTTTGCTTAATTCCTTTAAATTCCATGACAATACCCACGTTTCCAAATTAAGGGCCTTTATATAAGTTGCACCTTTTACATAAAAATATCTTCCTTTTACCCTGAAAAGCTAACTAGTTCTAAACTTCAAGTTACAACTTAAATTTCACTTCACAAGAATATATTTAACCAATCACTCAGTATAACGTAGGTCTCAACACTTATTCTACTGCCTCTTTCTTTCACAACAATATCAAAATTTATATATATATATATATCAATAGACTTTATTTTTAGAGCAGTTTTAAATTTTCAGAAAAAATGAACAGAAAGTGCAGAAAGATCCCTCATAAGGGTCTCACATTTTCATTCCCTGTACACACATCCTCTATTGTTAACATCTTGCATTAGAGTGGTACATTTGTTACAATTGATGAACTAATATTGATACAGTATTATTAATAAAAGTCTATAGTTAGCTTTAGGGTTCATTCTGTGTTGTATGGTTCTATGGGTTTTGCCAAATGTGTGGTGTCATGTATCCACCATTGAAATATCATTCAGAACATTTTTACTACTTTAAAAAACCCAATTCCATCCAACCCCACCCTCCAATAGAATAGCAGGGGGCTGGTGTTTCCTCTGCCCCTCTGGGCAATGGAGGTACTTTTGTCCTGTATAGACTAGGCTGTTTGAGGCCTGTGGATCTACCTCCCCACACCCAATAGGATAGAAATGGGCTGGTGTTTCCTCAGCCTCTCAGGGCAATGGCAGGCACTTTCGGCCTACACTTTCTGAACTATTGGGCTTCAGTGGTTCCATTCCCACCCCTAAAAGGTAGAAGGGACAGTACTCCCTCAGCCTCTCAGGGCAACTACAGGTGCATTCAGAACACATAGATTAGACTGTTGGGCACTCCACCCACTGGAAATGGGGGTGGTGCTACATCAATCTATTTGGGCAACTCTGATCATTTTGGAGCAGTGTGGCATGGATTGCTGCCCACACCTGCAGCAACATGCCTGCCCCAGGTAGGGAAGGTAAAGACGTGAAACTCCATCAGTCCCTCTGGGAAGTTACAGATGGTCTTGACCTGCATGACTTGGATAATTACACACAGCTGCAGCTCTGTCCCTACCCGTGACAGAGGAGAAAGTTGAAAGAAGCTTCTTCAGTCATTGGAGCAACACAGGTAGCTTCAGCTTCCACAGTTTACACTACCTACTAGATCCTCAGGTCCTACTAAACAAACAAGGAAGGAAAAGCAAGAAAGCCCTAAACTAATGAAAGAAACTGAACTCAGAATAAATACATCTAGTAAGCCAAATGCCAAGATGCCAACAAAAAATTACAATCCACACCAAGAAACAGGAAAATATGTCCCAGTCAAAGGAACAATATAAGCCTCCAGATGACACAAAGGAGTTGCAACAACTAATCATGGATGTTCAACAAATCTTCTTAATAAATTCAATAAGATGGATAAAGAGATTAAGGATATTAAGAAGACACTGGATGAGCACAAAGAATAATCTGAAAGCATACATAGAAAAATAGCAGATCTTATGGGAATGAAAGAAAATAAATGAAATTAAAAACACACTGGAGGCATATAACAGCAGCTTTGAAAAAAACAGAAGAAAGGATAGGTAAGCTTGAAGACATGGCCTTTGAAAGAAATCATACAAAAGGACAGATGAAGAAAAGAATGGAAAATATTGACCAGGTTCTCAGGGAACTAAATGACAGAAAGAGACATGCAAATATACATGTCATGGGAGTCCCAGAAGGAGAAGAGAAGGGAAAAGGGGCAGAAGGAATATCTGAAGAAATAATGGTAGAATTTCCCAACCCTATTGAAGGACATAGATATCCAAGATCAAGAAGCACAACATACTCCCATCTGAATAAATCTGAATAGACCAACTCCAAGATATACACAAATCAGAAGGTCAAATGCCAAAGACAAAGAGAAAATTCCTACCGCTGAATAAGAAAAGCAATGCATAACATATAAGGGATATCTAATAAGATTAAGTGCCAATTTCGCATCAGAAACTATAGAGGCAAGAAGGCAGTATTATGATATATTTAAGGTACTAGAAGAGAAAAACTGCCAGCCAAGAATCTTATATCCAATAAACTTGTCTTTCAAAAATCAAGGCGAGTTTAGAATGTTCATAATAAACAGAAACTGAGAGTTTATAACAAAAAGACTGGCTTTTTAGGAAATACTAAAGGAAGTGCTATAGCCTGAAAAGAAAACATGAGACAGAGGCTTGGAGGAGAGTCTAGAAATGAAGATTATACTAGTCAAAGTAACTAAAAGTGTCAAAGGAATGGTGAAAATAAAATGACAGATAAAACCCAAAGGTCAAAATGAGTGAAAAAGAACTTCCTTTAGAATAATAACATTCAATGTTAATGGATTGAACTCCCCAAACAAAAAATACAGACTGGTGGAATTGATAAGAAAATTTGAGCCATCTATATGCTGTCTACAAGAGACTCACCTCAGACCCAAGGATACCAATAGATTGAAAGTGAAAGGTTGGAAAAAGTTATTCCACACATATAGTAACAAAACAAAACAAAACAAACAACCAAAAAAAAGCTGGAGTAGCTGTAGTTGGATGAAACAGACTTTAAAAGTAAAAATGTTATTGGAAACAGGGAAAGACATTATATAATAATTAAAGGGGCAATTCTCCAGAAAGAATTGACAATCATAAATGTTTATGCACCTAACCCTGATACATGAGGCAACCAGTGGCAAAACTGAAAGGTGAAAGAGATATTTCCACAATAATCAGTGAAGATTTCAATGCACAGCTCTCGGCATTGGATAGAACATCTGGGCAGAGGATCAATAAAGAAACAGAGAGCTTGGATAATATGATAAATGGAGTAAACCTAATAGGCATATACAGAACATTGCATGCCAAAACAGCAGGATATACATTATTTTCAAGTACTCATAGATCTTTCTCCAGAATAAATCATATGCTGTGTCACAAAGCAGATCTCAATAAAGTGAACAACAGAAAAATTATACAAAGCACTTTCACTGAACATAATGGAATAAAGTTGAAAATCAACAAGAGGTGGAAAAAGGGAAAATTCACAAATGCACGGAGATAAAACAACACACTCTTAAATAATCAGAGGGTCAAAGAAGAAATTTTGAGAAAAATGAATAAATGTCCAAAGATTAATAAAAACAGAAACACAACATATCAGAACCTCTGGGATGCAGCAAAGGCAGGGCTAATAGAGAAATTTATAGACCTCAAGGCTTGTGTTTTAGTCAGGGTTCTCTTGGGAAACAGAATCAACGGGAGATATCTGTTAATAATATAAGATTTTATGAGTCTCTCACGTGACCGTGGGGATGCAAAAGTCCAGGTTTCGCAGGCAGGCTGTAAGCCAGGTGCTCCGATGAAAGACCGATGAAGGGTCCTTGATGAGATTCTGGGAGAAGTTGGCTGTCAAACGACGAGCTGGGAAATTCTCTATGAATGTAGAAATCAGTTCCCTTTTATGGCAGTCAGCTGAATGGATAAAAGCGTCATCCATTCTTGATCCAATTTCCATGATTGATGCAGATGTAATCAGCTATCCATGCAGTAATCTCACTGGTGATTGA
>PVKH010011662.1:0-17657 GCA_004027955.1 Chaetophractus vellerosus
CACGGCCGGCTTTTTCAGTTCGCGGGTGGCTGGCTGTGCTCGATTTGCAGGCGACCTGCCCTGCCCGTGGCGGCTTTTGCCTGTCCGTGGCAGCTTTTTGCCCTGCCCACGGCGGCTCCGGCCCGCCCATGGCGGCTTGCCATTCTCAAGGCGGTCTGCCCGCTAGGAGAGGTCCCCGGGAACCGAACCCAGGGCCTGTAGGGAGGGTTTTGACATAGAAATTAGAGGGGGTTCAAGAAGAAGATGAGTGAATGTTGGCAGCCCTTTGCATGTTTCTTGGGTGAAAATTATCTGGAGGAAGTTGAGGTCAAATCTTCTTACTACAGCAAGTGGTGGGTATCTATCATATCTTGGAGTAGAAGAATTTGATCTTTGAAAACTATGCTGATTAATAATTATGTGTTTAAAATAAATGCACCTTTATCATCTTTTTACTATTTACATTAATAATAGTAATATTACAGGTGATATCGGTACTAATACCTATTTATAAATGCTCACTATGTGCCTTAAATTGTTAAGCACTTCATATAATCTCTTTCGACTTTTACAATATCCCCAAAAGAAAGTATTATTATTATCCCCGTTTGCAGATTAGTACATTGAAGCCTTAGAAAGTAACTTATGTTAGATTGCATAGCTAATAAATGGTGCAGAGGTAGTATTCAAGTTTGAGGTCTAACTCTAAAGCTGCTACATCTTATTACCTGCCCATCATCAGTACTTCATCGTACATTCATTATTTGCCTTTGCGTGCAAGGGCTAAGGACATGAAATACTATACTATCACAAAGGGAAAATTGAATAACTATTCAAGAAGCCTAGCTTTCAGCATTAAACTATATGTATTTTGGGTAAAAGGAAGACAGGTTTGGGGAATTGCATATTAAATACTGTGGTCCTCAGTCACTTTCAGCTCCTGAAAAACTATCTTCTTCACATCACTCGAGATCAGTTCAAATTTGTGTTTGTTTGAGCAATTTGTAATGTACAGGGTAAGGTAGAAGGTTTTTCTTCTAGTTGTGAAATAGTAAGTACTTTGATGTGCTGGAAGATATAGGTACAGGCAGTTCTCACTTTTCACAGTAGTGTGTGAGCATACAATTGACTGTGTAAGTTGAAACCAGACAAAGCGATCTTAATAATCAGTGGGGAAAGCTACAGTTGTTCTGTGATCTTTACTTTTTTTGTTAAAACATTAAAAACTCTCTTAATTGTTGGTTATAAATGCATAGGGAAATGAAAACATATGTAAAATTAAAATTTAGTACACTAATTTAAAGCCTTAGAAACATTGAAAATTCAAGTGTTTAATTTCTTTGTAAAACAACTTAACAAGAGTAGTTTGGACAGTGTTTTTGCCTTCTTCTTACCATTTACTTATACTATGGAGTGAGTATCTTTCCTATGCCTTGGGGAATTGTCATAACTCCTATTGGACCAGCTTCCAACATTTTATCCTTTGCCCTTTCAATATAATGGATTATCTCAGAGAGTTCCTTTAGTGCAAAGTGTTTTTTTTTTTTTTTTTGCCAGCGTGACTTCTGGGACACATTCATTCTTTTTACCACAACCACTTCTCTCATTTATGTTAATAAGTTTGCCCTCACTGAGTTCCACTGGCTGCATATCTAGAATCTCTTGAATAGCAATGGTGTTAACATTCCTTTTAACATTCAGCTATTTCTTCTATAACTCTATTTACATTCAATTGAGATGTTACTTTCGGCTTATCACTTTTTGTTTCTTTGCTGCATTTTCCAATTCCCTTTTTTGAGTATCCATTTTTGTAAAATGTCATGTGAGCTTATCATTAGGAGACAAGGAGGCACTACAACTACATGCTTTGCTGTCTGTGTATGAACTGACTAACACGTACACGGTGACTAACCACTAACAGACCTTGAAAGAAGTGATGTAGCTGATCATTGATCATGATGCACATCTATTATTTATGTAGTGAATTGTGGACTGAAGATCCAGCAGTGAGGTTTGTACTTTATGCAGTTATTCACAGTTAATATACTGTGGTAACTGAAATTTGAATTGGTTTGTTGAGGCATATAAACCAATGGAATAGAATTGAGACTTCTGTGGCTAGTTGATTGCAACAAGGGTGCCAAGTTCACTGCAGGGGCAAAGAATAATCTCTTCAACAAATAGTGCTGGATATACACATGTAAAAGAATGAAAACGGGAATGGAAATGGACCCTAACTTTATATTATAAGCAAAAATGAACTCAAAATGGACCAATGACCTAAATATAAGAGCTAAAACCATAAAACTCTTAGAAGAAAACATAGGGGGGGGGCCGGCTTGATAGCCCAGTGGATAGGGCGCCGGCATACCACATGGGAGGCCCCGGGTTCGATTCCCGGGGACCTCTCCTAGCGGGCAGACCGCCTTGAGAAGGGCAAGCCGCTGTGGGCGGGCCGGAGCCGCCGTGGGCAGGGCAAGAAGCGGCCACGGACATGGCAAGAGCCGCCACGGGCAGGGCAGGTTGCCCGCGGATGGAGCGCAGCCAGCCACCCGCAAACCGCCCACAAGCGGGGAAAGCCGCGCCTGCGCAGTGACCACTCTCGGCGCGTCGCCGCAGCGGGGGGAAGGGGAGATATGTAAAAAAATAAATAAATCTTTAAAAAAAAAAAAAAAGAAAACATAGGGGGAAATCCTTTGGCAATGGATTCTTAGATATGACACCAAAAGCACCAGCATCAAAATAAAAAAATAGCTAAATTGGACTTCTTCAAAATTAAAATCTTTTGTGCATCAAGGGACTTTATGAAGAAAGTGAAAAAACCTACGGAATGGAAAAATATTTGGAAATCATATATCTGATAAGGGCTTAATATCCAGCATTTGGAAAGAACTACTACAGCTTAACAACAAGAAGACCAACAACCCAGTTATAACCTGGGCAAAGGACTCAAATAGACATTTCTCCAAAGAAGATATGTGAATGGCCAATAGGCACAACCTCATTAGCCATTAGGGAAATACAAATCAAAACCACAGTGAAATACTACTTCATAACACACTAGGATGGTTATTACTAAAAAATTGAAAAAATAAGTGTTGGCAAGGATGTGGAGAAATAGATACCCTTTATATTGTTGGTTCAAATATGATATGGTGCAACTGCTGTGGAAAACAGTTTGATGGTTACTCAGAAAGTTATGTGTAGAATTACCATGTGACCTGGAAATTCCACTTCTAGGTATTTTCCCCAAAGAATTGAAACAGGGACTCAAAAAGACATTTGCACATCAATGATCATAGCAGCATTATTCACAATAGCTAAGGGGTGGAAGCAACCCAAGTGTCCATCAACAGATGAATGGATAAACCATTATTTAGCTATAAAAAGGAATGAAATTCTGATACATGCGATAACATGGATGAACCTTGAAAACGTTATGCTAAGTGAAATAAGCCAGGCACAAAAGGACAAATATTTTATGATTCCACTTATATGAAATACCTAGAATAAGCAAATTCATAAAGATAGAAAGCAGATTAGAGATTATCAGAGGTTGGGGTGGGGTTGGGGAATGGGGAGTTATTGCTTAATGGGTAAAGGGGTTTCTGTTTGGAATGATGAAAGTTTTAATAATGGAAGGTGGTGATGGTAATACAACATTGAAAAGTAGTTAATGCTGTTGAACTGTACACTGAAAAATGGTTAAATAGCAATTTTTTAAAATATATGTGTGTGTGTGTGTATACATCCAGAACTTTAAAAAAATGATTGACCTAGATAATGAGCTCAATTGAACTTAAAATTGAATTTATTAAGTTTTCATTTCAGAAACAATTTTCATTCTCATTTGCTCAATACCTTTCCCAACCTCAAACCAAACCACCTTTTAGACTCCAGTTAGTAATGAGAACTTAGTTATGTACTCAAAGACTGGGTACATTTTGATCTTCACTTATTATTTATCCACGTCTTCCAAGATATTTATAGGAAGAATTTTAATTGGGTAGCATGTGATGGAAGATATGGTTGGTTTTATTTTGTTCAGTAGAACAGTATTTGGTGCGTGGGTAAGAAAGGAGAAAAAATACCTCAAGTGGTAGGTAATTTGAGTAACTTTACCGAGCTGAAATAAGTAGAATAGTGAACATTTAAATGAAATTTTTGCCCAAATAATTGTAATTGTTAGGGTTATGAGAATTAAATGGCATGACATATGTGAAAGCACACAGTGAAATGCCTGACACATACTAAATATTCAATAAATATTAGTTGAATTGGAATCTGGTTAAAATAAGTTAAACAAACCATGCTTTGTAATAATTATGACCTTTCCATCTTTGCTTCTCTCTGTAAATATCGTTTATGTTAAGGAAACTAAAGAAAGTCATCTAATTTGAGAAGAAAGACATTGAAAATGTAAAACAGTTATTTATATGCAGTATGAAATTTTATTTTTCTTCCAAATGGGCAAATGATGGAGCACATAAAATAATTTTTTAAAAGATGTATTATTATTTTATTTACTTTTTACCCATTTTAACTCCCCCTCTCCCCCCCATTTCTGCTCTGTGTGTGTGTGTGTGTGTGTGTGTCCATTCACTGGGCAATTCTCTGTCCGTTTCTTGCCCCCTCTCCTCATCCTTCTCCTTTCTTCACCAGGATTCGATCCTGGGAACCTCCAATGTGGGAGAGAGGCATTCTGCCACCTGCACCACCTCATTTCCTGGTTTTTCGGCGCATCTCGTCTTGGTTCTCCCTTGTGTCACTCTCCTGTTACGTCATCATCTTGCTGTGTGCGGTGCACCTATGCACGGGACCTGACGGTGTACCCGTGCATGGGGCCTGGGTGTGGGGCCTGGTGGCGAACCCACTCATGGGGCCTGATGGCACACCCGCACATGGGGCTTGGTGGCCCACGCACCTTCTATATTTTTCTTTTTTTTTTTTTGGTTACATATCCCCCCCCCCCCTTCTGCTTGCTCTTGCTGTGTGTCCATTCTTCTGTGTTTTTTCTATGTCTGCTTCTTGTCTCCCCCCGTCTTTGCGGTGACGCGCCAAGTCGGCCCTCCGCAGAGGCGGCTTGCTCCGTTCGTGGGTGGCTCCATTCCGTTTTCACGGGCGGCTCCACTCCATGTTTTGTGGGCAGCAGTGCTCCGTGTTTTGTGGGCTGCCCGGCTTCCGCACTTTGCAGGAGGCAGCTCGGTGTTTCACAGGTGACTTTGCCATGCCTGTGGTGGCTCCGCTCTGCCTGTGGCGGCTTTTTGCCTTGCCCATGGCGGCTTTGTCCCGCCCACGGCGGCTTGCCTTTCTCAAGGCCGTCTGCCCGCCCGGAGAGGTCCCCGGGAACCGAACCCGGGGCCTCCCATGTGGTATATTGGCGCTCTTATTCACTGAGCTATCTGGCCGGCCCCTATATTTTTCTTTTTTTTTCCTATTTTACTGGGAGGTCCCCGGGATCGAACCCAGGTCTCTCCATATGGGAGACAGACGCCCAACCATTTGAGCCACATCTGTGCCCTAATTTTTAAATTTAACTCATTTGCAGGTATCTACCTATTGATTATCCTACTATATATATGTATGTATCAGGATAACATTCACTATTTGTTTCTAATTTCCTGAGTTTTTAATAATAAATGGATACTGAATTTTAAAAAAAAATATTTTTCTGCATCTGTTGGGATATCGTTTATTTGTTTAAGGTATTAATAGGGTGTATTATATTGAGTGATTTTCTATTATTAAATCAACTATCCACTCCTAGGTTAAACCCAAATTGGTCACAGTAATATTATGCTTACTATCCATGACTGAAGAGGATCTTTTAGTATATCCTTTAGGATTTAGCCATTTGTGTTCATGAGTGAGTTTGAACTGTAATTTTCCTTTATCAAATTGTCGCTGTTTTTCTAGCCTCATAAAATGAGTTAGGGGGCAGGCTGTAGCTCAATTGGTAGGGCACTGGTTTGCCACATGGGAGGCCCCGGGTTCGGTTCCTGGGGCCTCCTTGAGTGGGTGGACTGTCTTGGGAGGGCAAGCCACCGTGGGCTGGGCAGGGCAAGGCCGCCGTGAGCAGGGCAAGGCCACCTGTGAGCAGGCAAGGCCGCCGCGCGGTGAGCTGACTCAGTGGGTCGCTGCAGCAGTGGGGGCGGGGGTGGAGACGAGCAGACACGGAAGAGCGCAGAAGATGAGCACAACAAGGACAAGCAGAAAGGGGGGATATATAATTAAAAAAAATGAGTTAGGAAATATTACCTCTTTTTCTGTTTCCTTGAAGACTTTTTTTTAAGACTGGGGCTGGTTATTCCTTGAATATTTGTTCTTGATCAGTCTTGATCAGGTTTGTACATTTTATTTTATCTTCAAAGAATCGATCTGTGGCTTTGTTTTAAGTTTGTTTTCTGTTTATTTTGATCAGTGCTCTTTATTATACTTTTACTTCTACCTCCTTGGATTTGTTTTCCTGATCCCCCTGCCCCATATGGGTACTTAGCGCATTAATTTCCAGGCTTTCTTCTTTTTTTTAAAATAACTCTTTAATCATATAATACATATAAGGAAATTGAAGGGAAGCACCAAGCTGACTGTGGAAGGGAACAAGGTATTTTCCCTCTGTCCCAATGTCTGCTTGGCATAGTTCTTGAGATCACACACACAAGTGGAGGTGAAATGGGAAGCAGAATAAGAGAGAAGACTGAAGAGACAAAGGCAAAAGGGGAGAGGCAAGGGCTTGCAGTAGTCTCAGTTGGTTGACTCCGACACAGATTCACTCAGCATAAGGTCCCAGAGAGCCATGTGAGAACCGTTTGAACTTCATCTCCCTAAAGTTTTGGTCTTTCGCTGTACCCTCCCAGGCTAGTACACATTTGTTGGTTTTCTTCACAGCCTCCTCATCAGATTCCTCCTCCTCATCTCCCTTCATGTTAGATGTCTGTTCATCCCACTTTATTCAATGCAGCATAAGATGCTTAAATTTCTTCTGGGTCTTGGGGCCCCCTTCTACTACTCTCACATTGACATCCTTGTGCAGTACCTTGTCAGGATACAGTTGCCCAGCATTGGCCTCAATCTTGAACTTCTTTGCTGGATTGCCCAAATTTCAAACTCTATGTATAGATATGTGTACCCCTATGGAATGTTGTCTTTAAGGTTTTTATTTTCTTGAACTTTCTCTGTTCTGCTATAAGTTTTCAGGCAGCTTTGACTTTTTTATGAACTTTATGTCTTTTTGCCATCGGAGCTCTGACATGGACTTCTACCTTTGTGGAGTCTTGAACAGCTTCTATTCCTAAAACTGGCATTGAATTGGAAATTCTCACTTTGGGTTCTGGAGGAGGCATTAGGCCCAGCCTGACTTTCTCCTGTAGTTCCTTCTGTGCTTCCCTCCTCGTTTGCCTCTGAAGTTTCTTCTGTTTCTTCTTGGTGAGATATACTCCTAGAGTAATTGGAGTGTCATTGTCAACTGGAGGATTGAGCTGGACTGGATGTTCAGCAAGATTTGTGATTCCAAAATAATTTTCCCTCTTGGGATTTTCCTCTGTAAGGTCAAAACCATTCAGGATGATAGAAGAATCCCACCATTCAATTTTAGGGATATCACCTTCCTTCCTTTAACTCCTTCTTAGGGGTAATGAGGGCCAGTTTAGTTGAAGCGTGGATGCCTGTTTTTTTTGAGCTGCCTGTGAAATCGCTGCCTGCAACTTTTCCACTTGAGCCTTTGTCCATAATTGTTGGGCAATTTCCCCCTTGTCATGGAATTTAAAAGTGTGTCTCTGGCACTGAGAAGGGGCAATTGAGACTCTAGGGTCAAAAAAGATATTGGATTCCATATCTTCTGATGGCTTTTCTTTTAGCTGTTGCTTGAACTGTTCCCTCTTTATAGCACAAATATCGGCCTTTAGAGTAGGCATATGGTGTGTCAGTTCAATCTCCTTGCCTATTGCATCTACAGTGTGACCCTGCTTATCTAGGATCGGTGGTATAGGCTTAGTTTGATCTTTTAACTTCACCTTCAGGGGAGCAATGCCTATGGCATGGAGATTGGCCAGGCCCACCATATTGACATTGCCAATGAGCCCTGGCTTCAGTGCCAACTGGGCTTGGATGTGGCTTGTAGTTCAGCTGCTTTCCTTGCCTTCTCAATTGCATCATTCATGAACGTGGTATCCTGAGAAGGCTGAATAATGTTGCCAATTGGAAGTTACTCTGGTTGAGAGGAAGGAGTCTTTGGCTGAAGTGTAGGGGGGGCTAATGAAGCTCAGCTGTTTTTTCCTCTCCTTGATTTCCCTTGCTGCTGCCTCCATCTTCTGTTGGATCTGAAGCATGGTCAGCATGCCGGGGCTCTCTGATGGAGACCCAGGGATCACCTCTGGCTCCTCTTCCACCTTCTCAAAATGGATTATTCGTCACTTCTTTCCTCCTGATGATTCCTTGGAGATCTCAGAGTCATCACCAAACACCTCCTTTAGCTCTTGCTTTTGAATCCTATCACTGCTGGATTTGGAATACATAGACTTCGGCCTTCCTCCACAGCCTCAGTTTGTCCACAAACTGGAGAGAAGAATCATTAAGGAAAGGTTTCAGATGATCAGCTGCCTTCTTCTTGTCCATGCCCTTCCCCACACAGTTCAATGCTGCTGTGACTACTGTGGGCTCTGAGAAAGCCAGCACCCTCTTTACTGTCTTCTCTATCCGTGGTTTCACCTCATCCAGCTTCCTCTTAGACAGTGCCATTCTTTGGGAAAAGGAGAAGAATAGATCAAATAGAACTTGATACTGGACCTCACAAACTTCAGCTCCTGAGCCTTTCTTCTTTTAAAAATGTACATTTAAAGCTATAAATGCCCGATTTTTATCTTAATCCAGCTGCAGCCAACAAATTTTGATGCATAGTAATTTCATCATTTAATTCAGAATATTTTCTAATTTCTATGGGCTTACTTAGAAGTATCTTTCTTAACTTCCAAACGATGGAATTTTCCTGATAAACCTTGCTTTTGATTTCTAGCGTAATTGCATTGTGGACAGACAACTTGCTCTGTGATTTAATTCTTTTGTAATTGTTAAAGACTTGCTCTATGTCCTAATGTATATCAGTTTTTATAAGTGTTCAGTATGTTCTGGAAATTAATCTGTGTTTTCCAGTTATTGGGCTTAATAGTCTATATAGGTCCATTAGGTCAATAGTGTTAATTGTGTGTTTGTATGGATGCCTTTTCTATCAATTAGCAGGAAGGGAGTGTTGCCATCTCCTGCTATGATTGTGTATTTGTCTCTTTTTCATGTAGTTCTGCCTGTTTTTGCTTTATTTAATTTGAGGCTGTGTACATCCTTTTGAAATTCCTTTAATGAATATCTACTGTTGGTGAACCTTTTTTTTTTTTTTTTTTTTCTTGTCTGAAAATGGCTTTGTTTTGCTTTCAATCCTTAGAAGATCTTTTCTCTGGATATGGATTTCTGGGTTGGGAGTTAATTCTTTTAGTACATTAAAATATTTTATCACTGGCTATAGCTTCCATTGTTGTTTTGAGATGTTGGTCTATCATTATCTTAAAAATAATCTTTTTTTTTTTCTGGCTAATTAAGATTTTCTCCTTGTTTTTGCTTTATGCAGTTTCATCATTATATATCTAATTGTGGATTGCTTTTTGTTTATCCTGTTTTGGACTTCTTGGGCTTGCTGAATCTCTGGTTTTGTCTTACCATTTTGTAATTTTTTAAACCTTTATCTCCTCAAATATTGCCCCTGCCTTATTCCATCTTATTTTTCCTTCTATAACTTTTGTAAACATGTTAGAGCTTTTAATCACTTTCCATATCTTCCATCTTGCTCTTGATGTCCAGTTTCCTTTGTTTTTTTTTTTTTTTCTACTGTAACTCATTTCCTGGGACTTTTTCCATGACAGTTGTTTAAGGCCTGGCTTGACTATGGGTTTCTCCAGAAACAAAGTTTGTCTTTGCTTTTTCTAGGTGCCTGGGACTACTAATTTGGCATCATCTTAAATTTTCAGCTTTATATTTTAATGGACTACCTAGGTAATGTAGATAATATGAATTTTGACTGTAAACCTGTACGAGAACTGGCTTGTGGTTATGAATTCCCAGAGGTGATTTTAATTTTTTCTCTCAATTTAGTTCCAAAGTTTGAGTCAGGCAGTTTTCTTTCAGGTCCTTGTGGTAGAGATAATTGAGTTTTAGTTACCCATACTCTGAGTTTATAGACCTTTGGGAGGAGAAGTATATTAGTCAGCGTTCTCTAGGGAAACAGAATCTACAGGAGAGATCTGTAAATAGTATAAGATTTTATAAAATTCTCTCATGTGATCATGGGGATGCACAAGTCCAAATTCCACAGGCAGACTGCAAACCAGGGGCTCTGATGAAGGTCCTTGATGAGTTCCCAGGAGTTCCAGTCAAGCTGGAAAATTCTCTCTGAATGCTGAAATCACTTCCCCTTTTAAGGCATCCAAATGATTGGATAAAACATCACTCATTGCTTACGGCAATCTCCTTGGTTGATTGTAGATGTAATCAGCCATCTATGCAATCAATTCACTGGTGACTAAAGTCCATAAATGTCCTTGTACTACAATTAGCCCAGTGCTTGCTTGATCAAACAACTGGGCACAATTACCTGGCCAAGTTGACACATTAGCCTAACCATCACAGGGAGTCAAACTTTTTTGGGGGAAGGCTTCCTACTTGACTCCTTGCCTTGGTGGACCTTGGTTCCTGCCTCTGTGTGTGATGAGGACGTTTGTTTGTTTTTAGGAGATACTGGGGATTGAACCTGGGACCTCGTACATAGGAAGCAGGCACAACCACTTGAGCTATATCCACTCCTCCATTTTATTTTTGATACATTTCAGGTCACAGACATCTGTGTACTTTCCCCTAAATACTTCAGAATGCATAACATTAACTAAAATTCAATTCTTTGTTTTTTATGTAGACTTTACATTTAAGGTAATACCCAAATGATAAGTGTATATTCACTGAGTTTTGAGAAATGCATATACCTGTGTAACCAAACTCCCATCAAGATGTAAGACTTTACTATCAACCCAGAAAATTCCTTCACACTTCTTCCCTATTTATCCCCATCTCCAATTCAGCCCTTCTCCCGGGAAACTACTCTTCTGATTTTTCCCTCCATCATGGATTAGATTTGCCTATTCTAGAACTTCATACAAATGAATTCATATATAACTTACTCTTTGGTGTGAGGCTTCCTTCACATAGCATAATGTTTTTGAGATTCATCCATGTTGTGTGTATTGGTAGTTCTTTTTTTTTTATTGCTGAGTAGTATTCTATTTTATGAATATACCACAGTTTGTTTACCCATTTTCCTGTTGATGGATTCCTGACTCTTTTCAGGTTTTGGTAATTAAAAATAAAGCCACTATGAACATTCTTGTACAATTTTTTTTGTGAACATTTATTTTCATAAATATCTAGGATGGAAGTAACTGGGTCATAGGTTAGGTGTGTATTTAGTTTTATTAGAGTCTGCCAGACCTTTTTCCAAAGTGGTTATATCATTTTATACTCACAGTGTTTGTTCCACATACTTGCCAAAATTTGCTTTCAGTCTTTTAAACTTTAGCCATTCTCATATATGTGTGGTTGTATCTTATTGTGGTATCCAACTTATTCTTAACTTTTCAATCTTCCCTCCTCCTTCTCTTTGCTCTACTTACACTGTATTCTTGCCAAGACAGGCTATTTACATGTGCTTTTAAACCCCTGTGCACCTTTCATTGTTCATGCTGTTCCTATGAGAGATAACAATACATTTTTTAAGCCATTAATTTTGAGGTGGCTTGCTATGCAGCTAATATAGATAACTGAAATAGTGTCAGATGAGTTTTGGGCAGTTTTGATGGCCTGTTTTGTAAATTCAGAGTGTGCCAAATTATACCATACCTTTTATCCTTGGAAGATGAAACCTTAAAAATAATTACACAGTTTTCTATTTTTATAGGCCCTTCCAACTAAAGATTTCAAAGAGTATTATATGCATCATTTTATTTATTCCTATAATGCATTCATGAGACTCAGTAGACGTATTTTACTAAATGAAAGAAAATAATTACTGAAGATTGAAATAATTCAGTTGTGGAGCTGTAAATAGTCTTTGACTCCTCATAGATGCAGACTCTTGCTCTTTCATAAGCTGGTACTTTTATTTTATTTATTTATTTTTTCTTTTGAGGTACTGGGGCCTGGGACTAACCCTGGACCTTGTATGTGGGAAACTGGTGCTCAACCGCTGAGCCACATTGGCTCCCCTGAGTTGGTTTTTTCGTTTGTTTGCTCGTTGTTTGTTTTTTGTTTTGTTTTTAGGAGGCACTGGGAACTGAACCTGGTACCTCCCGTGTGGGAAGCAGGTACTCAACTGCTTGAGCCACATCTGCTCCCAGAGCAAGCTTCTTTTAACAGCAAGTGGAAAGCCTAGATGGAGTCAGAAAACAAAACAGAACTCTAAAATTATGTGTGTTGAAATCTTGATGCTGCTATAAGAATTGTATTTTTATGACTGTTATTTACTCATTTATTCTTTCATACAAAATGATAAGGAGAGATGATAAATAAAATAGTGTTCCCAAAATGTGGCATTATGGTTTCTAGGCTATTTTACCCATTTAACTTTTCTCATTTGTCCCAATAATGCCTTGAATAGCAAAAATATCTAATCCACAATCATTTGTTGCATTTATTTTTCACATTTCTTCAGCCTCATTCACTTTGGAACATTTCCTCATTCTTTTTTGATTGTGTGACTTTGATATTTGTGAGGATTACAGACCAGTTATTTTGTAGAGTGAGTGCTGGTTTACCTGTAGCCTGGGAAGTGCCCCCTCTGTTAGGATTGGGTTAATCACAATTCCTGCCAAGGAAAAAACTTCTCACCTTATTTTAACCTAATCAAACTCTCAAAATTGGAAAGATTCCAGGACAGAATCCAAACAGTTACCTCTTTAACTTAGCAACCATACTACGCATTTAAAAATCAACAGAATATCACAATAGCCACTGGAGGAAAAAACCAAGCAGTTCTCTTATATATAATTCTCTTCCACACTTTCTGAAAACTGAAGGTTCTTTCAGTATTAGGGCTTGAAGTACATATTTCTCAGCAGGTTAGGGAAAAACTACAGAGGCAGGCAGGCAGGCTTCTCACTGGGACCCAAATGAGGTGATTTTTACTTTTTCTGCCAGCTCCTTATCTGAGCCCAGCTTTCAACCATTGCTTTTCAGTTGTTACTCTCCACCCAGGTTGGTCTTGTTGGTAACTGTTGAGTTACATAAGCAACAACCCTTAAATTCTATGTTTAAACAAGAACTACATTAGAGTTATAGTTTTGTTTTACTTTTATATATGAAGGGAGAAGAGAGACATTCCCAAACTCTTCTAACTAAGAAATATTACAGGTATTATTATTTTTATTGTTTTTTTTCCTGTTCTTTCCTACCTTAAAAAAAATTATCTGAATATTTTTTAGAATTTCTTTTTAGTTTTGCTATTGGCTTTTTAGCTATATTTTGCATTATTTATTTAGTGGTTGCTCTAGGGATTACAATACATGCCCTTCACTGTTCACAGCTCACTTCATGGACTGCTTCATGAAAAATATAGAAACTTACAGAATAAGGCTATCATATAGGTCCATATCCTATCCCCCCCTTTTTTTATGCTATAGTTGTTATGTGTGTTACATCTACTTGTTTTAAACCTCCCAGCACTTATATATTAAAAGTAAGTTATAAGTAAATTAAAAAAAAAAAGGAAAATCATTGTCTTTGCATTTAAACTGTGGGTTTGCCATTTCTGATGCTCATCACTCCTGTCTGAAGACCCGAGTTTCCCTCTCATATCATTTCTCTTCAGTCTTGTGTCTATAAATTTATGTTTTTCATAAAGTTTTGGACATTTTTGGTCATCATTTATTCAAAAAATTTTTTCTCCCTCATTCTCTACTACCTTTTGGCTCTGATTACATATATGTTGAACTGTTTGATGTTTTCTAACAGATCCAAGAGGATTTTTTAAAAAATCTTTTTTTCTCTTGCTGTTTATATGCACATTGGCTAATTTTTAAAAAACAAATCAATTTTATTGGTACATGTTAATAAAGCATACAATTCATCCAAAGTGTACAATCAGTGATATTTTGTATAATCACACAGTGTTACATTCATTACGTCAATCCTTATTAAAGCATTTTCATTATTTCAGTAATAATAATAATAAAAAGCAGACAAACAAACAAGAAAATTGTTCACCTCTTAATCTCTCTGTTTCTCCTGCTGTACAATACTGCTATTTCTGGCTATTCTTGCACAATTATTTATTTATTAAGCAGTTTTACTGAGATATATTCACATACCATATGATCTATCCAAAGTGGCTTTTAGTAAAATCACAATGTTGTGCATTCATCACCACAAAAAATTTTAGAACCATTTCATTACTCCAAAAGAAAAACTCCATACCCCTTAGCATACCTTCCCCAGCCCTACATGAACAGTAATCTAATATCACCTTTCTAAATTGACTTATATTTACATTTTATATAAATGGAATCATACAATATGTTATACAATATATTTAGTTCATAGTAGCACAATCATACAGTATTTGTCCTTTTGTTTCTGACTTGCTTCAGTCAACATAATGTCCTCCAGGTTCATTCATGTTGTCATATGCTTTACAACTTCATTTTCTCTTACAGCTGCATAATGTTCTGTCGTGTGAATACACCACAGTTTGCTTATCCATTCATTGGTTGTTGGACACCTGGATTGTTTCCAGCTTTTAGCAATCGTGAATAATGCTGCTTTGAACATCGCTGTGCAGATATCTGTTCGTGTCACTGCTCTTAATTCTTCTGGGTATATGCCCAGTAGTGGTATTGCCAAGTCACATGGCAAATGTATATTCAACTTCTTCAGGACCTGCCAAACAGTCTTCCACAGTGGCTGTACCATTCTGCGTTCCCACCAACAATGAATAAGTGTTCCTATCTCTCTGCATCCTCTTCAACATGTGTTGTTCTCTGTCTTTTTAATAGTGGTCATTCTGATAGGTGTGAAGTGATATCTCATTGTAGTTTTGATTTGCACTTCCCTGATCATTAGTGATGTTGAACATTATTTCATGTGGTTTTTGGGCCATTTATATTTCTTCTTTGGACAAATGTCTATTCAAGTCATTTGCCCATTGTTTAATCTTTTATTATTAAGTAATCATAAAAGGGTCATTTGTCTTTTTATTATTGAGTTGTAATATCTCTTTTATGTATCATGGATATTAAACTCTTATCGGACATGTGATTTCCAAATATTTTCTCCCATTGAGTTGGCTGCCTTTTTACCCTTTTGACAAAGTCCTGTGAGTTGCAAAAGTGTTTGATTTTGAGGAGGTTCCATTTATCTCTTTTTTGTTGTTGTTTGTGTGCTTTGGGTATAAGATCCAAGAAACCACCACCTACAAGAATTCTTTAAGATGTTTCCTTACATTTTCTTCTAGTAGTTTTATGGTCCTGGCTTTTATATTTAAGTCTTTGATCCATTTTGAGTTGATTGTGTATAGTGGGTGAGATAGGAGTCCTCTTTCATTCTTTTGGTTATAAATATCCAGTTTGCCCGGCACCATTTGTTGAAAAGACTGTTTTTGACCCATTAACATGGCCTTGGTAGGTTTGTCGAAAACCAGTGGGCCGTAGAGTTGAGGGTTTATTTCTGGACTCTCAATTCTGTTCCACTGATTGATGTGTCCGTCTTTATGCCACTACCATGTTGTTTTGACCACTGTAGCTTTGTAATATGTTTCAAGGTCAGGCAGTGAAATTCCTCCCATGTCGCTGTTCTTTTTAGAATGTTTTTGGCTATTCAGGTGCACTTTCCCTTTCAAATGAATTTGGTAATTGCCTTGTCTAGTTCTGTAAATTAGGCTGTTAGAAATTTGATTGAGATTGCATTGAATCTGTAAATCAGTTTGGGTAGGATTGACATCTTCACCGTATTTAGTCTTCCAATCCATGAACATCTTTCCATTTGTTTAGCTCTTCATTGATTTCTTTTAGGATTGTTTCATAGTTTTTTTTAATAAAGGTCCTGTACTTCCTTGGTTAAATTGATTCTTAGGTATTTGAGTCTTTCTGTTGCTATTATAAATGTAGTTTACCCCCTGAAATCCTCCTCAGATTGCTCCATACTAGTATGCAGAAACATTACTGATTTTTTCTTGTTGATCTTGTATCCTGCCACTTTGCTGAACCTGTTTATTAGCTCAGGTAGCTTTGTTGTAGACATTTCAGAATTTTTAAAATATAGGATCATGTCATCCATGAATAGTACGAATTTTACTTCCTCTTTTCCTATTTGGATGCCTTTTTTTGTTCCTCTTCAATTGCTCTAGCTAGAACTTCTAGCACAATGTTCGATAACAGTGGTGACAGTGGGCATCCTTGTCTTCTTCCTGATCTTAGAGGGCTGTGGGTTTTTCATGTATGTCTTTAATAATATTGAGGAATTTTCCTTCTATTTCTATCTCTTGAAGTTTTTTTTTTTTTTTTTTTAAGAACGAATGCTGGATTTTGTTGAATACCTTTTTTCATCGATTGAGATGCTCATGTAGTTTTTTCCCTTCAATTTGTTTTTTTTTTTAAAGATTTATTTATTTGTTTTTTTTATTACATATTCCTCCCCCCTTTCTGCTTGTTCTTGCTGTGTTCATTCTTGCATTCTTTCGGGTCTGCTTGTCCCCTCCCCGGTGCGGCAACCTGCCGAGTCAGCTCACCGCGCAGCGGCCTGCCTGCTCGCGGGAGCTTGCCCTGCCTGTGGCGGCTTTTCCCTGCCCGTGGCGGCTTGCCTTCTCAAGGCAGTCTGCCCGCTCGAGGAGGCCCCAGGAACCGAACCCGGGGCCTCCCATGTGGTAAACCGGCGCTCTACCAACTGGCCTACAGCCGGGCCCCCCCTTCAGTTTGTTAATATGGTGCATTACATTGGTTGATTTTCTTATGTTGAACCAGCCTTGTGTACCAGGAATAAATCCCACTTGGTCGTGATGTATAAGTTTTTTGATATGTTGTTAGATTCAATTTGCAAGAATTTTGTTGAAGATTTTTGCATCTATGTTCATTAGAGAGATAGGTCTGATGTTGGCTTCATAAAACGTGTTGGGTAATTTTCCCTCTTCTTCAAATTTTTGGATGAATTTAAACGGGTTTGTTGTTAATTCTTCTCAAAATGCTTGGTAGAATTCACCTGTGAAGCAATCTGGTCCTGGACTTTTCGTTGTTGGGAGATTTTTATTTTATTTTTTTATTTATTTATTTTTTTAAAGATTTATTTATTTTATTACATATCTCCCCTTCCCCCCGCTGCGGCGATGCGCCGAGATTGGACACTGCGCAGGCGCGGCTTTCCCCGCTTGTGGGCGGTCTCTGCGTCTGTTCACGGCAGGCTTTTCAGTTCGCGGGTAGCTGGCTGCGCTCCATCCGTGGGCGACCTGCCCTGCCCGTGGCGGCTCTTGCCATGTCTGTGGCAGCTTCTTGCCCTGCCCACGGCGGTTCCGGCCCGCCCATGGCAGCCTGCCATTCTCAAGGCGGTCTGCCCGCTAGGAGAGGTCCCCGGGAATCGAACCCGGGGCCTCCCATGTGGTATGC
>PVKH010011663.1:0-17655 GCA_004027955.1 Chaetophractus vellerosus
GCCTTTGGGGCTGTAGGGGAATTCAAATTAATGCAATTTATTTCATTCTAAAACCATATTTTCTAGCATAACTCACATCTGTAATATGTTTAAAATTTACATAGTATTTTCAAAAACTTATCTCATTACATTCAACCTCTTAATCTGTAAGAAGCCACCATGCCCATTTTACAAATGAGGAAACTGTGGCTTAGGGATTTCAATTGCCTTTGTGAAGATCACAGTGTCATTCACTCAACACCTACCACCAATCGGGGCACAATGGAAACACATAGAAGGGTTCCTAAATTTATATGTGGGGGCTGGTGAGATAAGACCTCCCAGAAGAAATGAAATCTAAGCTGAGATGCAGGTGAATCTGTTTCATAAGCAAGGGATAAATCCCAAAGTGTCTATTATACCATTGTTTTGGTCAGCCACAGGTGTGCCTTTTGAAATATACCAAAATTGGTTGGTCTTTATAAAGGGTATTTATTTGGGGTAGAAGCTTACAGTTACCAGGCCACAAAGCATAAAGTTCTTCCCTCACCAAAGTCCACGTGTTGGAGCAAGACAGCTGCCGAAGTCTCCAGTGTTTGGGCTTCTGGGTTCCTCTGTTCCCGGGGCTGCGTTTTTCTCCAGGCTTAGCTTCTGTTTCCTCCACAAGTTCAGCTATAGACCATGAGACTCTCTATGCATTACGTCTCTCCACAAGGCCAGCTGTAGACTATCGGGCGAACAGCTCACTTGTTTTCTCCTGGAGCGCTTCTCTCCAACATCAGAACTGCTTCTCAAATCTCCTTCTCCAAATCTCTGTCTTGCTTTTTAAACTTGAGATCACACCCACCAAGGGGTGGGACTCAACACCCTACTCACTGCAGCCCAGTCAACACCCTAATCATAAACCAATCATGCCCAGTTGAACAGATGAGTTTACAAGCATAATTCAATTTATATTTTTGGAATTCATAATTACATAAAACTCAAACCATTACAACCATGTTAAGGAATTTGGATTTTAACATAATTGCAAATAGTCAATGAAGAATTTTAATTAAGGGAGTTACATGATCATTTTTACTTCCAAGTGGAGAACAGATAGGATTAAAAAGCTAGCAGGAGAGCAATGGCTGATTCCAGGACTGGGGCAAGGACAACAGATGAACCTGGAGCATCCTGTAATGCCACAAATTAAGCAAGTTCAAAAAGCAAAAGGATAGGGGCATGTCAGAGGGATATAGGAGCCATTCTGGAAGAGCTGCCAATGGCCAAAACTGGAACAATTTGAACAATGAAATAGTGTAATATTGGATTATAGCCAAAAGTATTTTTTTAAAACATGAGATACCACTGATATAAATAAATGGTTGAAAAAATAAATGGGAGAAGAGAAAAATTTCCTTACAAATAACTCTAAAAAATTTGGGTGGATAATCTGCCCTCAAGGATGTGAAACTTAGCTCTCCCTGTCCTCCAATTTGGCTGCATCCACTCACTTCCTTCCAACCATAGACTAGAAATGGGAGGGTGGGGGAAGTGACTTTATTGTGAAGAAACCTGACAAGCACTTCCTGGACCAGGTTATCAAGGTTAGCAAAACCAGTTGCAATCATGTTAATAACACATACCCCTGATAGGATCTGATGAGCAGGGCACCTCTTCTCTAAGGTATTCTTCCCCACAAGCCAGAATTTCAGTCTAATCATGGGAAAAACATCAAACAAACCCATATTAAGGGAAATTCTAAAAATTAACCAACCATGTTCCTCAAAGTTTGTCAAGATCATGGAAAACAAAGAATGACTGAGTAACTCTTGCAGATCAGGGGAGTCTAAGGAAACATGGTTACTAAATGTAATGTGGAATCCTGGATTGTATCCTGGAACATTAGTGGAAAAACTAATAAAGTCAGGATTTTAGTTAATAGTAATGTGCTGTTTGCTTAATTTTCACAAATGCACCATGGTAAAGTGAGATGTTAACAATGGGAAGAACTGGGTAAGGAGTATACACAAACTCTCTGTCTTTGTAATTTTTCTGTAAATCTAAAACTACTATAAAATTTTAAAAGCTTATTTTTAAAAAGCTAGCAGGAAGCAATGAGACAAATTAAAGAAGTGAACAGAGTCAAGATTTTGGAAGAAAGTCCAGCATGATTTGATGACTGTGTTAGGACATGACAGAGGCTGGTGAGGGCAAAAAGAGGGGCAGCTATTAACATTAGTGGTGAGTGGCAGAGCCAAGTACAAATCCTGGTCCTCTAGGGGAGACCATATGAGGTGGAACATGATGGAATAATCTGGATAGGATGCAGAGTAATAGAATGGTAATAGAGGAAGGATGTGGATAAAAGATGAATTAGGAAACTTGGTGACTGATTAGGTCGAGGGCAGTGGGTAAGGGTGGGCCAAGTGAGGTTTGGAATAATGATGATGATCTTAAGAGAACTGGAGTTCAGAAAATGAGCATTGACAGGAAAGATTTACGTGATCTAGAGATGTGAGGAAGACTAAAAAAAGATCATGTGAGTTGACAACAGTGAACGTATTAATAAAATGTGAGAGGTTTGTTTAAAGATGGTAGGACCAGAAGCCAAAATCTACCAGTGACTACTCCCTGTAGCAGTTTGGTATTGTTTATGAATTCCAAAAATAGATATTGCATTATGTTTGCAAATTGATCTGTTCCTCTGGGCATGTTAGATTGTATTAGATTCAAAGGTTACTTGATTAAATTAAGATTGGGGTTTTGATTCAGCAATATCAGTAGGACGTTGAGTCCTTGCCCCCTTGGTGGTTGGGGCTCACAGAGAAATCGACATGGCAGATGAGTTTTTAGTTTTGATGCTGGAGTCCCAGGAAGTAAACACACAAAGAAGAAGATACGTGAGGAAAGAGAGAAGGCTCCATTAGACACTGCAGAGGGCTCGGGAAGAGAATGAGCCTGATAATCTACCGCTGACCTTGTGAAGAGAACAGAGCAGCTGAACCTGGAAAGAAATGAGTCCCAGGGAGAGAGACAAGCCTCATGCTAACCTACAGCTGAGAAAGGAATGAGCTGGGACCACAGAGCCTTAGGAGGAAGAGGAAGGCTGAACCCTCACAGAGACCAGCAGCCACCTTGCTCCAACATGTGGCAACAAACTTTGGCAAGGGAAGTAACAACACTTTACGGCCTTGTGACTGTAAGCTTCTTCCCCAAATAAATACGCTTCATAATACTCAACAGCTCCCCTTTGGCTGACTAATACACTCCCTCTCTTGCTATTGTTGTTCCATACCAATTCTGTATTTCCTTATTTGAAATGTGATTGCTTTTTATTGATCTTCCACCCTTAGCTATAGAATTTTTCTTTAGGCTTCATATATAGTAAAAGCATTATCTTTTCTTCCAGTAAACACTTACACTTATCTACTGGAATGATTTCTTCTCTACTGTTTGAGCAATTAGTTAATCATTACCAGAAGGGTAAGGGGAGAGCAAGGCTGCTGGAAAGTGAGACTCAGGGACAGATCATTGAGGAAGTCTAGATGGGAAGGTATTCACAACTGTTCTGAGTCCATGGCAGGTGGTCTCCAACACTGATATTTCCTCTTAAAAAAGTTAACCTAAGGACAGTTTTTAGAAGTTTCCTAAAAACTAACTATGTAATATATAAAGATCTTACCTATTAGAAGAAATAGAAAAGGCAGGTAGTTGAGCCCAAGTTTAACTTGAGTTAAAGTATAGTAATAATAATAGTAGTAATAGCATCAGTAGCAGTTACCATTCATTAAGCCCTTAGTGTGTGTCCTAGACCAAACTCTGGACTTTGCATGCATTATCCTCTTAAGTCCTCACAACAACTCTAGGAAGTGGGTATATATCCACAATGCCTAATTCACTATTACAAATTCCACAGAGTTTTGACACCAGAAGTTTCTGTTTTGTAACACATTTCAATGACAAGACCTGTCCTGAACTGATTTAAGTCTATTTCTTTTCTTTACATTTACAATTCTTGCTGCAGTATTACTGGTGTGTTTGATTAGAGTTTGCTACCCCAGACACCAGCAAGCTTTCTTTAATAAACAGTATGTGCATCATAAGACTTTTCTTAAAAAACTGGAAAACTCTGAACTCCTAAACAAATCAGTCCTCAGGGGTTTTGGACAGGAGATTTCAAAAACTGAGAAGTCATAAATGTGAAGTTTAGCTCAAAGTCATATTGGCAGAGCCAAGGTTTGAAATGAGGGCTGTCTTCAAAGATTGGGTTTTCAGGAATTATGTAACTATGTGGAAATGTTATCATCTTAACAGCTGAAACCAGAATGTGTCTTAGAGAAAGAACTGCCTTTGTTGGGAAAATACCCTGCAAATAACTTGTAAGATGTGGTATCTTGAGGGCCTAGAAATCATCTAGCTTTGAGACATCTAAGAAAGGTGGAAGCTGATCTGCTGTTTCATTCCTAAGTGGAAGGGGCAGAAAAAAGAGAAAGAATAAAAAGGAATAAATAAGGATATGTATGATTGATTTCTGTTTGGGGGGGGAGGGGTGAGAACCAAGAAAGACTTAGGGGGGCCGGCTCGATAGCCCAGTGGATAGGGTGCCGGCATACCACATGGGAGGCCCTGGGTTCGATTCCCGGGGACCTCTCCTAGCGGGCAGACCGCCTTGAGAATGGCAAGCCACCATGGGCGGGCCAGAGCTGCCGTGGGCAGGGCGAGAAGCTGCCACGGACAGGGCAAGAGCCGCCACGGGCAGGGCAGGTCGCCCGCGGATGGAGCGCAGCCAGCCACCCGCGAACTGAAGCAAGCGCCGGCCGTGAACGGACGCAGAGACCGCCCACAAGCGTGGAAAGCCGCGCCTGCGCAGTGACCATTCTCGGCGCGTCGCCGCAGCGGGGGGAAGGGGAGATATGTAATAAAATAAATAAATCTTTAAAAAAAAAAAAAAAAAGAAAAAAGAAAGACTTAGGTAAGAAAAAGGCTGATGTGCTGCTTCAAAGTATTTTGTTGTCTTTTGTGTGATGTAATAGCCTCTGTCATTTCTTTGAAAACTTATTAGAGTTTACTATACACACAAATGCTTAGAATGAATGGATTTCACCATTTTTTCAGATATCACTATATTGTTAATATACACAATATACAATATGCTAAACTCTGGACATAAAAGAAAAGATCGTGACATCCAGGAGTTTACTCTAGTAGAAGAGACACATGTGAAAAATAATACATTAGAATTCCAAGTTTTATGTTTTATAACAGAGGCATACACAGGTGCTGGATTTGTATATATGAGGAAGCAACTCTTTCTGCCTAGCAATATTTAGCACTATTCTAGATCTGTATCAAGAGGGGCAGCCAAAGCAGGTAAGAAAACAAGGATGCACTCATATGATACTGAAAAGTGCTTCTTCAATAACTTACTTGGAAATATGCTAATAGGATTCCCAAAACTGGAAGAAATTTCCCTCGAGTTCTACAGTTCCTTTGGATCTTCCTTACCAGTACTTTATTTTAAAATATTATGATTGTCTCCGGCTCTTTTCCTATTTTACCCCAATACTAAACACTAATCAATTACCTTTTATATGTTGAATAATGGAAGGATATATAGAGTGTCTATGACATGATTTTCTTGCCACTCTGGTAAATGATTAAAGGAAATAAGAATGTTGAACATGTAGAAAAGGGTATTTAGAATAGGCCTGTTGTCTTCAAAAATCTTTTTTGAAGTATGTTTTTTCCCATCTAAAAACTCCATGTCCCCTTTTAGCAATGCCCACTACTGCCCACTGTCTTTAGATCAAAACTTCTTGAAATAGATATACATTCTTTTTGTCTCCATTTCCTCAGATTCTATTCACTTTTTAACTCACTCTAAATGGAATTTACATATTCCTTCTACCAATATCTAAGACAAGTATAGATAAATGTTTGTTGAATGAAGAAGTACATCAGTTATAAAGTTTCCATGTGCTAACGAAGTGGTAAAGTTGAGGCACTTCCCCATCTGGGTTCACCCCAGAAGAACTGATATGTTGAGTGTCAGCAAAAGGACAGAACAGAGAAATGGAAGAGCAACATTACAGAAGGGACCAAAAAGCTGTCGGTAAAGCTCATGTGGTAAAGTCAAAGTATAACCTTGAGTGAAAGAATAACCAATGAGACTTCAGACATCATTATTAGAGAATTAGTGCATACAGTGAGAGAAACTAAAAGCTCTGGGAGACATCATGCTAGTCACACTGTCCTGAATGACAGTGTGCACGTCTAGGCAGCCCCTTTTAAAATGCACAAAGACAAAACAGAACTGGAGAGAGAACTTGAAATAATACCAAAGGAGAAATAGTTGATGGACTGAGAAAATTATCTCGTGGAAGAGAAGATTTAAAGGAAACCGTGATTATTACCAAACATTAACAAGTTGTTGAAGGAGGATCATGGAGATAATAAGCAGAATTGCTCCAAGGTCAAAGATTAGGGTAAATAGGTGGAAATTCCCAAATAGGTTTCAGTTCTATATGAGGAACTGCCAGATCTTTCCCTATCACCTGAAGTATTTAATTGGCTAGATGCCTACTAGTAGACAGAACAAATTCAAGCATCTGACTGACAGTTGGAATATATGAGTGTTATCCTTCCTCATTCTGTGAGAAAAATTATTGTACAGAACAAACCTGGAAAGGCGTGTTGAGTCAGCCAGCTAAAGCTAACCCTGGGACATTTTTGAAATTGTAATTATGTTAAGAGGACCAGTCGATCAGAATAACGAGGAGTATATCAGCTCAGTTCCTCACAGACATCAAAAAACAAGCCCAAGAAAGAGAGAAGTATTTCAACCACAATTAAACTCTTAGTGGTGCCAGTTAAAGGCCCCTGTTTCAATGAGACCAAAATGATCTGATGGATAGATAGGTAAGAGTGAACTTCCATAGCCACAGAGGTGGGTCCTGTAAAACCAAGAAACACTCTCCAGAGCATAGGAAAGCTATCATCGTGGATGAGGCTTCCATCTAATGTTCATAACAGTAAACAAAGGGGGTACATTTGTGAGGGGAGAATGAAAGACAGAAGGAGCAAGTTGGTGTTATATAGAGAAAAAAAACAGATTGAATAAAAAGTCGAGTATAGTATCTGAGCAAGGATAGACAAATAGTCCAAAAACGAGAATTGGGTCCTAAAACTTAACACAAATATATGATAAGTTGAAATTTGGTTTCTGACAAGAGTAACACTTCATTGCAATGGAAGAAAATGATATTTTTGGCCACTGAAGCTAAACTGATTATTCACAAATCCATGGTAGAAGAAAAAAAAGAATCAACACTTACTTACATCATACACAAAAGTAGTTACAATGGATTATAGAGTTTCTAGAAAAATATATAAAATATCTTCATGTCATGGGTCAGACAAAGTTTTCTTAAGCTGAATACAAAATGACTAACCATAAAGGAAAAGATTGTTATATTGGACTCTATTAAGATTAATAACTTTTTTTGATCAAAAGACATCATTAAAAGGGTGAAAAATGTAAGCCATTCAGTAGGAAAAGATACTTGTAATACATGTGTCTAACAAAGGACACCTATCCAGAATATAAAAAGGATTCCTACAAATCAGTAAGAGCAGATAAGCTAACAAAAAATGTCAGCACAGATATAGGCCATTTTATATCATCATATAACATGCAGATCTGTGTGGGAGAGTGTGGTCTACAATGTGAACTGTGGTCCATGCTTAGTGGCAAAGCCCCAAGATGTGTATATCTATTGCAGGTGATGTACCACACTAATGAAGGATGTTTATGTGGGAGGATGTGGGAGGTGTGGGAGGTGTGGCATATGGGAATCCCTATAATTTTTGTGTAACATTTATGTAACCTAAGTATCTTTCTAAAAAAAAAATATTAAAATAAAAAAAAAAACATATACCACAAAAAAAAAATGTCAGCAAAAGACATGAACAGGGACGTGGAAAAAAGGAATATTTAAATGGATAATAAACATGAAACCAAGTTCAACTTTATAAGTCATCAGGGAAATACAAACTAAAACCAAAATGAGACAACCACATACCCATTAGAATACCTAAAACAAAAAGAAAAGATCAAATGTTAGTGATAGTGGAGAGCAAATAGAACTCTCATATACTGCTGGTGAGAGTTTAAATTGGCATAGCTATTTTAGAAAACCATTTGGTAAAGCTGAACATATGCTTGCCCTATACTTTATTCCTAGATAAATCTCAAAAAACATACATACACATGCCCACCAAAAGCATTTACGAAAATGTTTATAGGCTCTCTATTCTTGGTAGCAATAAGCTAGAAACAATCCCAATGTCCATCAACAATAGAATGAACAAACAAACTGTAGTGTATTCATAGAATGTGAATTCCATACTCCAGAAACAACCAGTTATATATAACATGTGAGAATCTCAGGAACATAATGCTGATCAAAAGAAGCCAGAAACAAAATATTACAGACATATATTTCCATTTATAAACCACTGAGGTGTTAAAAAATCAGGATACTATTTATCTTGGGTGGGGGTAGTAACTGGCAGGGGACATTTGGGAAGTTTCTGGGGTACTACTTATTTTCTCCATATTTATCGATCTGGGAAAATTTACATGGTATATTCACTTAGTAAAATTCAATCAACTATTCATTTATGATTTGTGATTTTTACCTTTTAATAAAAAGATAGCTTAAAAAATCACTGCAATACCAGGAGCCTGACTATATGTTTTGTGATATGCAAAAGGTATATTTATAGACCCACAGCCATCACTAGAAGATAATTAGGCAGGAATCTGGATATTATGGGGTCCATAGTCTCAGAACTGCAGGAAGAAGGACTTCTGATGACCACCTCCCAAGGGCTGAGTGGGGTTAAGGAATCATGGTTTCATTGTTCTGAATGCTGACTCACAATTAATCCCCCATTTTTAGAACATATTCTTGCCCCTCCCTGAGTAGGTCCTAGATCCCTAAACCCAAATCTTCTGAGGTCAAGAAGGGTAAATACCTGGTTCTGTGGGGTAAGGGCAGTATGGGAAATGGACACTCTAGGCCTCTATGTAGTCTTTTGTGATGGTTAAGTTCATGTGTCAACTTGACTAGGTTATGGTGTCCAGCTGTTCGGTCAAAGAAACATTGGCCTGGTTGTTACTGTGAGGCTATTTCGTGGATTTAAATCATCAGTAAGTTGATTGCATCTCTGGCTGATTACCCCTACAATCAACTGAAGTGATTGCCATCAACAATGAGAAGTCTTATCCAAACAGTTGAAGGCCTTAAAAGGAGAAGTAATTATTTCAACTGTCAGAACAGAGAATTTTCATCTCTACTTCAGCCAGCCATCTTTTCCTGGGGAATTCATCTAAAACTTTCATTAGAGTTCCCAGCTTGTGGCCTTGCCCATCCCCACAGTCATGAGAGCCAATTCCTATTTTAAAAATCATAATGTTATATATATATATATATTCTGTATGTGTATATATATATATATATTCTGTCTGTGTGTGTGACATATATATATATAGTCAGTTCTATTTCCCCAGAGAATCTCGACTAATATATCTTTATATGGAGATTCAACCAGTTCTTTGGCTTTCATTCCCACTTCACACTTGTCTTTCAGAAGTTACTAATACCTCTAATTTCAAAGAAAATTCTTCTAATGTCTTGAATCACAAAGCAGCTTCCATTTTGGTGACCATGCCTGCAGATACTTGGCTCGCAGCTTACTCCACTCTGCTAAGTCAGTTATTTTCTATCGCTATCATTTTCTACATTTTGGTTTTACACCTCTCTTTGGCTATTGTCTTCTCTCCAACTCTCTTTGACCTTGTTGGTTTACATATTTTTATTTCTTATTGTCATTTCAGTACAGTTTCAGTAGATAAAGTTTGAACAGGTGTGTTTAGTCTGCCATATTTACAAAGAAGTAGCTAAATCCCATGGAACTTTAAGGACCAGACCAAATTCCATCTACATTGGAAAGGTGTCTTTAATCCTTTTCTTTCTCACAAGCGTTATTTGCCTTTTATTTTGTGTAATAGCATCACTTTCCTTATACTTTCCTTGCAGCACTTAAAAAATAAAATGCTGAATCACAATCAAGCAACTGTGCTGTAATAAAAAGAATACTAGAATTAGCATCAGAAAGTCAGAATTGTAATCTCAGCCTTAATGTATATTAGCTGTGTGGTATTAAATCAGTCATAACATCTTAGAACCTTTCTCATTAGTAAAATTGGGATACTGGATAGCACAAAGAGTTGCTTTGAAGATAAAATAAGATGTTATATGTAAAAGTCATTTGTAAACTGCTAAGTGCTTTATAAATCTCAGGTATTATCAATGTGTATGTATGTGTCTACCCTGTTAGACATTAATCTCCCTAAGGGCAGGTATCACATCTAATTTTTTTTTCACTTCTCAATAACTAATACAGTGAAAAAGTAGGTATTTGTTGAGAATTTAAGTTGAATTATTACCATTCATAGTAGGTTTTGATTCACAGAGTATCAACGGAATATGAATTCAAAGCAAGAAAAGACTTTACAAGCTTTCCTTTAAATATTCTACATCAATTATAAATAATACAGTACCAGACATTTCAAAACAGTTTCTCCATCATGATATAACTTTATCCTCACATCTATCAACTGATATACCAAGAGCAAGACCCCTGTCTGGAATACTTTTGCTCTGCAAAGAAGGGGGTTGGACCGAATCAGTGGCTTTCTACAATGTCTACGTTGCTCTTGTAGCACTAGTCTTCTTGCTGAGCAAAGATTGACAATAAAGTCAAGGCATAACAACCTTCACCCAACACCAATTTTACTTAGCTTTAAGGAAGTAAATGGGACACGAAACAATATAACTTCTTGGGGCTCTCATGATTCCTGAGCACAGCTCCTGATATTCCACTCCTTCCACACTTGGGAGGTACATGGACACAAGAGCTGAGCACGTGGACCACCTCTGCTCAGGAAAATCATCAGCCCTGTATGCCCTTTGGTTTTTATACTTAGTCTCACAGCCCCTTTAGATGCACATGGCCAGCGTGTTGTCCTCATCCTCAGGTGTACATGACTGGCCTCTATTTTCATGAGCAGGTGCAACTCATGAATATTGGCTGCTCATTAATCAATTTCAACAATTAGTACAGGTGCTTGATGGCCAGCTGCAATCTCACTTAACATTGTCGCCAGCTGTCATCTCACTTAACTTTGATCAGTGGAGGCAAACTCTTAGACTTCACTTGAGTGGATATTCCAAAAGGATTATGCAAAGATAGAAAACTTAGCGTGACCCTGAGCCTTAGAGAAAAGGCCCCAGAAACCTCTGTTAACACATTTCTTACACCTCAGATTCTTACCATGACAACTCACGGTAATACTTACATTTAGACATTATGTGTGTATATGTATATGTATGTATGTGAATATTTATGTATTTATGAGCTAGGAGTGTAATAACATATCCTTACTACATGTATTACACTCAGATATTTCTATTATATTTTCCCCTTCCCTCTCCCTTTTTTCTGTCTTTCCAAGAATATGACACTCAGGAAAAGGCAAAACTCTAAAGATAGTAAAAAGATAGTGGTTGCCAGGGGTCCTAGGACAGGATGGGAGGGAGTCCAGGGTATTTTTAGGGCAATGAAGCCATTCTGTATGATACTATAATAGTGGGTACATGACTTTAAGCATTTGACAAAACCCATAGAACTGTACAGCCACAAAGAATGAATCCTTATATAAACAATAGACTTTAGTTAATAAGAATATACCAATATTGCTTCATCAACTGTAACAAATGTACCAAACTAAGGCAAGCTGTAAATAAAAGGAGAAACTGCAGGAGTGGCTGTAAAAACTTAAAACTGCTCTAAAATAAAGTCTACTGGGAAAAAAGGCACATAGTCTTTCCTCTTCTGCTTCTCTTCTTGAACAATTTAATTCTAAAGTCATTAGGTGGGACAGTATAAAATAATTTCCTTGTTGGGGGTGGATAGGCATCATGTGTCAGAATCCAAGTGAGTGAGGAGGGCATGCATGTGGGGGAGGGGCAGCATGGCGACAACGGGAGCTTGGTTATCTACAGGGGCGTTGGTCAAATAAGTAAATCTTTGATCAAATAAATATATTACCTGGAAACCAGGTTTCTCACTGTCACAAAAGGGAGTTGCAAATACAGAAATGAATAAAACTAGAACAAACCCTGTAGTATTGGACTGGAAGTGAAGGAAGTGAATTTATAGTTTTCAGTATATACAGATATATACAGAAATGTATATAGATAGATATAAATGTTAAGAAAAAAAAGCACTTGGGATTAGAAGTCATATCATGGGGTTTGGGGTGGCCAGAGGCTAGAAATTAAAGGGGAACATCATGGAAAGTAATGAATCACTGAGGGAAGAGTATCAAAACCTGCATGTAAATTCTCACCAGATCTTTAGCTATCCCCTGAATTATACACACGTGGGAGAAAATCCAAAGAGACCAGCAGAAGGTGGCAGCTGGAGTGCTAAAGAACTGTGTGGATATTTTGCTACTGCCCATTGCAAGAGAGACAGTGTTTACATTTTAATTCCAACTATGTTACTACCTGAAAGAACAAACATCTACCTCCCTAAGAAGAATATAACAAAATTATGGGTCTTTACAACACATACATAGTGTCCAGTATATAAGAAAAATTATAGATATGTAATGAAACAGGAAAAACTTGACCCATACTCGAGAAAAAGCAGTCAATAGATGATCCAGATGTTGGAATTAGTGGACAAGGAATGTAAAGCAGCTGTTATGAATGCATTCAAAGATATAAATAAAATATGGTCACACTGAATTAATTGGTAGAGACCTCCACAGAGAAATTAAAACTATAAAAAGAAACGAATAGAAATTCTGAAGATACACGTGTAATTTCAGAAATAAAAATTTAATAGATTTGCTTAACAGCAGATTGACGACGATAGAAGAAAGTATCAGGAAAATTAGAGATAAATCTACAGCAATTTTCTAATTCAAAAGGCAAAGAGAGAAAAGATTTAAAAATAAATAAAATGTGCCTTAGTGACCTGAGGAATAATATCAAGCAGGACTTTTATTTTGAGTTCTTGAAGGAGAAGACAAAATTTATTTGACTTACTATATCCAGGATTTTGTTAAAAAATATACAGACATATATTTACTGATCAAAGAGACTAGTGAACCCCACATGGCAGTTCCCTTCTCAACAGAGGTCAGAAGAAAATGAAGTAACATCTTTACAATGCTAAAAGGGGAGAAACTGTTAATTCAGAGTTCTACAGCCAGTAAAAATATACATCAAAACAAAGCGAGGGAAGGGCAAGGTGACAGCAGAGTAAGGAGCTCCAAGAGTCAGCTCATCCTACTGTGTAGTTAGTAATCACCCATAGCTATCTAAAGCTCCTGTTTGGGGGTCCCAGGAGACCAGAAGAGCAGCCTACAACATCCTTGGAAGAATGGAAGGAGGAGATTGCCCATGTGCAGTGAATATTCGTGAGTAGAGCACTCCACACTGTGCAGACCAGTACTCATCCCCTGCTGGTGGTGCAAGATGCCTTGGGAGCTATTCCCTGGCTGCAATTGTAAGTTACATTTCCCAAAAACAAGGAAGGAAGAGACGGTAGGACACCAAACTCAGCTACTGATTAGTAAATTCGGCTGGCTAAAGTCAATCCTAAGAACAGCTAAAATTTGAATGGGTCCAAGTCAGAAAGAGGCTGATAGCCTCCATTTTAACTCCACCCCTGATTGAAAATCACAGTGATGGTAAGGGCAGTCTTCTTTCCACCCAGGTCTGATTGCAGCCCTAGCCTAGGCTCTACCCTGCCACTGGCAGGGAGGAAGCTAAGGGGACCTGTACCATCTTCTCGGGGCAACTGCAGATGCTTTAGGCCCACACAGACTAGAAAAGTGGGCTTACCAGTGACTCCATTCCTGTCCCTGATGGGGCAGGAGGAGGGACAGTGCTCCCTCACCCTCTCTGGGCAACTGCCGTCACTTTTGGCCTACACAAAATAGATCATTGGGCACTTTTAAAGCTTCATCCTCACACCTAATAGGGGAGAAGGGGGGCCAATACTTCATTAGTCTACCTGGGCAACTTCAGGTAGGTTTGACCTGGAAGGCTTAGTTTGTTGCCCACAACTCTGGCTCTACCCCTGCCCCAGGCAGGGGAGGAAGGGGCATGAAGCTTCATCAGTCTCTTTGGGCAACTACAGACAGCCTTGGCCAGTACAGCCTGGATTGCTGCACACAGCTGTGGCTCTGTCCCTACCCTTGGCAGGGGAGAAAGTTGGGAAAACTTCATCAGGTTCTGGAACAATGCAGGCAGCTTCAGCCTCCATGGCTTACAGTACCAGCTGCATCCTCAGCTCCTACTATGCAACCAGCAAGGGAGAAAAGATAAGTAACAGATTAACAAGAGCTGAAAAACTTCAGATTGAAAAACATGAGCCGCTATAAATTTCCAAATTAAATTCAACCAAGTATCAAAGAGGGATGGTAGCACAAAGCCAATCAAATAGAAAGCCCTAGACTAAAGAGAAACTGCACCAGAACAAATACATCTAATAAACCAGATGCCAAGACCCCAACAAAAAATTACAGTCCATACCAAGAATCAGGAAAATACGGCCTAGTCAAAGGAAAAAGCTAAGGCTCCAGATGACATAAAGGAGTTGAGAAAACTAATCATTGATGTTCAAATAAATCTCCTTAATAAATTCAGTAAGATGGATAAAGAGATTAAGCATATTAATAAGAGTATACTGAAAACAGAAAGAGAAAAGTGATGGGTCACATACAATGAATGCCCAATAAGATTAAGTGCTGATTTCTCATCAGTCATCATGGAGGCAAGAAGACAGTGGTATGATATAAAGATACTGAAAGAGAAAAACTGACAGCCAAGCATCTTATATATGGCAAGATTATCTTTCAAAAATAGTGGCAAGTTTAGAATATTCACAGATAAACAGAAACTGAGAGATTTTGTAACCAAGACACTGGCTTTGCAGGAAATACTAAAGAGAGTGCTTCCACCTGAATAGAAAAGCCAGGAAGGAGAGGCTTGGAAGAGAGCCTATAAATGAAAATTATGTTAGTAAAAGTTACTAAAAGAGTAAAAAGAATGGTGAAAATAAGATATAACAGATAAAACCCAAAGATCAAAATAGGTGACGTAAGAACTGCCTTTACACTAATAACTTTGAATGTTAAATGGAGTAAATGCCCCAATAAAATGACAGAGACTGGCAGAATGGGGAAGAAAATATGAGCCACCTATATGCTGTCTACAAGAGACTCCCCTTAGACCCAAGGATACAAATAGATTGAAAGTGAAAGGCTGGAAAAAGATATTCCACACATGCAGTAGTCAAAAAGAGCAGGAGTAGGTATACATATAGCAGATGAAATAGACTTTAAAAGCAACCCTGTTATCAGAGACTAGGAAGGACATTATATATTTAAAAGGGGGCAATTGACCAGGAGGAAATAACAATCATAAATGTATATACACCTAACCAGGATGCTCCAAATTACATGAGGCAAACATTGACAAAAATGAAGGGAGCAATAAATGTCTCTACAATAATAGTTGCAGACATCAATACACCATTCTCATCATTAGATAGAACACCTGGGCAGAGAATCTATCATGAAACATAGAGCTTGAATATTATGATAAGCCAACTAAACCTAATAGCCATATACAGAACATTGCACACCAAAACAGCAGGATATACACCCTTCTCAAGTGCTCATGGATCTTTCTCCAGGATAGACCATATATTAAGTCACAAAGCAGATCTCAATAAATTCAACAAGATCAAAATTATACAAAGCACTTTCTCTGATTATAATGGAATAAAGCTGGAAATCAACAACCGGAAGAAAAAGGGAAAATTCACAAATACATGACAATTAAAAAAAAAACACTCTTAAATAATCAGTGGGTCAAAGAAGAAATTTTGAGAGAAATCAATAAATATCTTGAAATGAAGGAAAAAGAGAACACAACATATCAGAACCTGTGGGATATAGTGAAGGCAGTGCTGAGAGGGAAATTTATAGCCCTCGGTGCTTACATTAAAAAAGAAGAAAGAGCTAAAATCAATGACCTAACTACACAGCTGTAGGAACTAGAGAAAAAACAGTAAACTATTCCCAAAACAAGTGGAAGGAATGAAATAAAGACCAGAGCAGAAATAAATGAAATTGAGAACAAAAATTTGAGAGAATTAACAAAACCAAAAGTTGGTTCTTTGAGAAGATCAACAAACTTGACAAACATTTAGACTAGACTGACAAAGAAAAAAAGAGAGATGATGCAAATAACTAAAATCAGAAATGAAAATGGGGACATTACTACTGACTCACAGAAATAAAATAAATCATAGGAGTATACTATAAACAACAATACGCCAACAAACTAGTCAATGTAGAAGAAATTGAAAAATTCCTGGGAACATACAAACAACCTACACTGATCCTAGAAGAAATAGAAGACCTCAACAAACCAATCACAAGTAAAGAGATTGAAACAGTCATCAAGCAACTCCCCAAATAAAAAGACCAGGACCAGATGGCTTCATTAGTGAATTGTACCAAGCACTCAAAGAAGTTTTAATACCAATATTACTCAAACTCTTCCAAAAATTGGACAAGAAAGAACACTACCAAAATCATTCTTTGAAGCCAATATCTACCCAACACCAAAGCCAGATAAAGATATTATTAAAAAAGAAAATAACAGGCCCATTTCCCTAATGAATACAGGTGCAAAAATCCTGAACAAAATACCTACCAATCAAATCCAACCACATATTAAGAGAATTATTCATCATGATCAAGTAGGCTTTATCCCAGGCATGAAAGAGTGGTTCAACACAAGACAATCAATCAGTGTAATATACCACATTAATAAATGAAAGAAGAAAACTCACATGATCATCTTGATTGATGCTGAAAAGTCATTTGACAAATTCCAGGATCCTGTCTTGATAAAAATACTCCAAAAGATAGGAATTGAAGAAAACTTTCTCAACATGATAAAGGGCATGTATGAAAACCCAAAGTTAACATTGTACTCAATGATGAAAGCTTTCCCGACAAGGATGCCCACTGTCACCTCTGCTATTCAATATAGCGCTAGAGGTTCTAGCTAGATCAAGCAAACAAAAGAAATAAAAGGCATCCAAATTGGAAAGGAAGAAGTAAAACTTTTGCTATTCATAGAAGATATGAACTTATATCTAGAAAGTCCTCAAAAATCTACAACAGATCTACTAGAGCTATTAAATGAATTCAGCAGTGTGTCAGGATACAAGATAAATATGCAAAAATCTGTAGTGTTTCTATGCACTAGTAAAGAGCAATTTGAGAAGGAGATCAGGAAAAATTCCATTTAAAATAGTGTAATGGTTTGAGTTTGATTTAATTATGAATTTCAAAAATATAGATTAGATTATGTTTGTAAACTAATCTGTTCATCTGGGCATGATTAAGTTATGAGTAGGGTGTTAACTGCCACGTCAGTGAGACGTTGGGCCCCGCCCCTCGGTGGGTGTGGTCTCAAGTATAAAGGCTAGGCAGCAGATTGAGAGAAGCAGATTTAGAAAAGCAGA
>PVKH010011664.1:0-17661 GCA_004027955.1 Chaetophractus vellerosus
GATGCCTTCAAGACTCATTTTAAGCAGATTTCTTCTACACAAGAGAAGATTTGTGGGAAAACTTAGCAAGGGATAGAGGTGTGCAAACCATGTCATTTGCCTCCTGGCATGCTCCCTAAGGATGATCCTGAATACTGGATGGCATCTCCCCAGGGTGGGATGGAGATGTTGATTGATATTCTTCCTTCCCGTAAATGATCCTGCTCAGGGCTGATGTTCTGGTGCTTGCCCATTATCTTTGTTTCAAACAACTCAGCTTTAAATCCAGTAACATTTCCTGAAACTCCTTTAGGTGCTCAGCACTATGTTCTTGGATGTATAATACCCCTTAGATCTACTATACCAGTCCCCTCATTTGCAGATTCAGAACTGTCACAGGTTAGATTCTCCAAAAAGCAGATTCTGTGCTAGAGTTTAGTATGCTGAATGTTTATTTTAAAAAAGCCCTTGGGATCTACTCCTATGGAAGGGAGGGAAAGGATGCAGGATTCGAAGAAGAGAAGTTGAGTTGTGATACAATCTCCATGACATCTTTAGTCAATCCCCCATGAGGACTTCCAGAGCTACAATGGTCCTTCACAGTTGCGTTGACTGGGTCAGAATATCCAGACCTTTGTACTCCCACAGCCATCAGTCACTAGTAGAGGACCATCGTGGGAAGACCTTACTCAGCAACTGAGTAACCCCTGAAGGGTTAACAGCAGAAGACTGTCTAGTGACAGTGGTCCTGGAAGCTGGGGCAACAAGTCCTTCCTTAAAGTGTACTCTGAGCACCAGATCTACATATCCACATCAAAAACCATACATATAAGAGACTATAGCAGGGATGCCCATCCAAATTTCTGGCTCCAGGTTTCAATAATTCCCCATTACATTTCTACTGTCTCCGTGGTCTTTTTTTTTTTCCTTAATAATTTTTTTTTATTTTAAAAAGATACTTAGATTACAAAAATGTTACACAAAAAATATAGGGATTCCCATATGCCCCACTCCCCACACCTCCCACACCCTCCCGCATAAACATCCTTCATTAGTGCGGCACATTTGTTGCAATTGATAAACGCATCTTGGGGCTTTGACACTGAGCATGGACTATAGTTCACATTGTAGTCTACACTCTCTCCCACACAGTTCTTATTGTTATGTGAAGATATAAAATGACCTATATCTGTTGTTGCAATGTCATTAAGGATGTCATTAAGTCCTGAAAAAGCCCCTGTATTACAACTCTTTTTCCCTCTCCCTGTCCCCAGAGTCTCCAGTGGTCACTGCCTCCACATCAATGTTGTAATTTCTTCCAATGCTAGAATCACAATATGTCTATAGTAGAATACCAGTAAGTCCACTCTAGTCCATAGTTCATTCTCCAGTCCTGAGGATTCTGGGATGGTGATGTCCATTCCACCTCTAATTGAGAGGAAACTTCAATCCCATATAGCCGATGGATAGCACTTTCTTGCTTGCAGTTGTTGGCTCTATCGTTTCCTTAGTGTTGTGGTTGTCAATCCTCATCTCCTTGTTAGTTGTCCTAGGTGAGTCCAATGAACTGGAGAATAGGTGTTTCAACTCCATTGAGGTTCTGGGCCCAGCTGGCACATGGACAGCCCAAAGACTCCAGTCTCTTGGACATACATTTACAAACTCCAGCACCAAGTATAGGTTTAAATAGAAGGGACAGATGAGCCATGTGTAGGGAATCCATAATTGAGTCCAACTCTGTCACTCTCAGGAGCACAAACTCCAAAGTAGGGCCCACTGGCAAGGCACCAAACTCCGGAGCTATCTGCCCTGACCATAGGACCTTGGTGTCTCCAGAGGCCTCAGGAGCCCCACTATTTGGGGTGGTATCCACTTTGGCAGTCTATGAGATCCTGCTGAGATGTGCATAAGCATTACCTCTGGGATGAACTCCTGACTCACTTTGAAGTCTCTTAGCCATATAAACTCATTTGTCTTTCCCTTTTCCCCCTTTTATTCGAGGTCTTTTTCTTGTTGCATCCATACCATTTTCACTACGGAATGTCCATCTGCGGGGGTATGGATTGTTCCTGGTGAGTCAGGTGTGGTTTGGCTTAGTGTAATTGGAATCAGAAAGAGAGGGATTCAATTCTGGATTCTTCCAAAGATTAGATGTGTGATTCTGAGCATGACAATTGCAAGAGCTAACCTTCATTGAGTGTTTATTGTGTGCCAAGGACTATATTAAATGTTTGGTATCTATTAAACTATCTGATCCTTTATCTCCCTAAGTACAAGCAATAATACCTACTGAGCAGCTTTGCTGTAGATCAAAAGACCTAACATATTATCTAAATCTCTTTGCATGCAATGGGCTTGGCACAGATTTTAGTTTATCCCTCCCTCTTTCCCATCATGCATGAATAAT
Source organism: Chaetophractus vellerosus (assembly GCA_004027955.1). Taxonomy (NCBI): domain Eukaryota; kingdom Metazoa; phylum Chordata; class Mammalia; order Cingulata; family Chlamyphoridae; genus Chaetophractus; species Chaetophractus vellerosus. The sequence continues at coordinate 2,387 of PVKH010011664.1, forward strand.
TCTAGACCCCAAATATATGGATTGCTCTCCTAGCCTTGTCATACACTAATGGTAACACTTGTAATAATAGTTATTGCAGCTCCCAATTATTGAGGGTTTACTATTTGCCAGTCAGTGTGTTAAGCCTTTATCATATACAGACTCACTGAGTCCTCAAGACCCCCTTGTGTGGCAGGAACATGATCCCCTGAAAGGAAAGCCCAGAGAAGAACCTTTCTCGTTCCAAAGCAACCACTATTGTTTATCGTTCCCTCCCTTTTGAGCACACACACACAAACACACATACACACACCACAGCACACTTTTCTTCATCTTAAATGTCTCTTTTTTTTTTACAACTGCCTTCCTTTTGTTTCTACCTCTAGACACATTCAAATTTTTTCTTTTGTTTTATAATCTGAATTATTTCATGCTCAAAAATTACAGTTCCAGAGAGGAGAAAAAACCCTCCCTTTTACAAAGCTCAGCACGAGTGGGAATCTTGCCATTGAACAGGCTGTCCATGTTCAATTTTAGCATCATATAATTTCCTGCATAATGGTTTAAATGTCCTCATTCCCATCCCTGTCGCTCTCCCCGCTCTTTCCTATTTTTTAAAGAACGCATCCAAACTGCATGTGTGGTTCAATAGGGAATTCACGGAGGAAAAATGCCAGGCTGCATCATATGCCTTTAGTTATTCCAACACCTAAAAAAAAATGCCATGCACCGGAGATGGGAGTTGTCCAGGCTGCTGCTGCCTCCCGTGACCTCTCTTCCCTGCCAGCTGCTTCAAGGCCAGGCATGTGAAAATTCCTCGTGTGTTTGTGTCATTCGAGTCCCAAATATCACATAACCAAAAATATTAAAATAAAATTGCTCATAACATTTTCCTGAATGCCATCTGGGCCCCACTGGAAGCTGACACTATCTGTCAAACCCAAGATAACCACATTTTCCCCTCCTTTGTATGTGTTAATGTTTGTCATAATGGATTTCACTTTAATGCCCCAATTACATTTATGACATTCTTTCAACCAAGTAGCACTAATGACTTTCATTATTATTTATGCTCCTCCTTAATTATAAGACTCTCACCTCTCTCATTACACATACTCCTTCATAACCCCCTCACTTGCATACATGTTCTCTGGTATGAAGCTAATGTGCCTTGGCTTCCAATTTCAGAAAACACAATGATTAATTACTCTTGTTAAATCACCCTACACTAGGGTGATCAGATTGGCAAAATGAGTAAGGAGGGCCAGATTGCTGCTCCAGAAGGATTTCCCAGGACACCTGTCAGAAGGGGGAAAAAGAGAAAGAGAGAGAGAAACCTCCAACCCTCAGATAAATAAATGCATGGCACCCATGCTTTTCTTAGCCCCGGGATGAATCACAAGGAGAAGCAATTTTAAAGTAAAATAAAATAGAATATTTGGTACAAATATTCTGCTTTGTAGATGATGACATGACTTTGATAAGGGACTAGGAACCATACATACTCTCAAGAAGTATAGCACTTCTTCCATCAATTAAATTAGTTTGAATTAATCTCCAGAAAGAGCTTCCCAGTTATGGTAGATTGCCAACACTGCACCAATTCTTTCAGCTTCTCCCATCAAGAGATGGAATTTCCTTTAAACTCCTTGAAGTTGGGTCAGGCTTGTGATTTGATTTAGCCAACAGAATGTGGCAGAAGCAATGTTGTGTTGGTTCTTCAGCCTGGGCCTCAAGAGCTCACAGCTTCCATTCTGTTCTCTTGGATCTTCTGTTATCTCTAAGGGAAAAAGCTCAGGCTCATCACATGTTCCCAGCCAGGCCCAGCCAACTCACCAACTGAATGGAGATACATGAGCAAGTCCATCCAAGTTCAGCCCAAACCACAGAAGATCACCCAACCAACTGCCAACCTGCAGAATCTTGAGCTAAGGAAATGACTGTTGTTTCAAATGACTAAGTTGTGGGATGGCTATTTACACAAAGAAAGCTAACTGATAAACCAGTCAAAGGAAAGACATTTGGACATGAAGACTATGGGGAAGTTTGAGAAGAAAGCCAATCGATACAAGCTTGTTTTGCTCCAAGTACAAATAAATGAACACAGCAAATCTGAGCAGGAGCTAGTATTCTCATCTCTCTCACTTTACAAATGAGAAAACTGAGACCCAGTGATGTAAAATCATTAGCACAAGATCAGAGTGAAGAAATAGTGTGTGTAAGATCTCTGGGGAGAAAGCAAGATTTAAATCTGGGTCTGTGTGGCTCCCAAGGTGATCCATGCCCATGCCACCGCACCTGCTGCTGTGCCTGAGACCACCTGGATGTCAGAAGCAGAATTTCTTGAACTCCCTCTGCCTTTCTCACTGCTCCAGCTGGGACTAGGACAAAGATGTAGCTGGGAGTAGCGAAGACAAGGGGCATGGCCTTCCACCTTGGTTCTCTCCTCATTGAGAGGCAGAGCAGGTCTCCAGCATCCCTATCACAAGCTGATCGACACAAGAGGAGTCAGGTAGCTCAAGGCACGCCCAGGCAGAGCCATGGGTTTTGTCAGATGTTACATTTCAATGTATAAAATGGATTTGCAAAGAAGTGTGAGTTATGGTTGAAGAGTCTGAATGTCTTCTTGAAGGATCGTGTATTTTTTAGGACAACCCTTAGAATCATTGTCGTTGGTATGCTGACCCTTTACTCTTTCTTTCCAGAAAATTTTCCATCTGAAATCACAGTATCTTAAAAAGTGAGCACCAACTTGCTGCTTTTCCTCCTTTTCTAAAGAACTAAAAAGGATTACTCTCTTATCCTTAAAGCACTCTGTGTCCAAAGTGGTTTATAACAAACACAAGTCAAAAAATACGCAGTGATCATTTACAAAGTTCCCAAGTAATCTGCTTTCTAATTCGAATTACATTTCTTCTTTTGTTTTTATTCCTTCTGACCTAGTTCAAATGTCATAGATATATCAATCTAGGGGGACTTTATTTTGTATGTCATTTAATAAATTTATTCAAAATATTTACTCATTCTCCTGGCTTTCAACTCATACCCTAGCCCTGAGTCAAAAAGAACTGTTCCTTCTCTGTAAAAAGTATGAGGATAAACTAGTTGAACTCTGAGATCCCTTTGAAATCTGTGAAATAAATTATTTTTTAAAGAAAGGTACCCCTACTTTTGATGTTTGGGTTTTCTAATTTAAACATTATGAAATTAGAATATATCGGTATATTGAGCTTTCCTGAGAAATCTTTTGTGCCTTGATTTTGTAGGCTAAATTCTTTCCCAAGCAAATTTCTACCATCAGATGATTATATATAGATGGACAACTAAAAGGGGCTGTCGAGATGGTTTCTAGTGGACTTTGTGGTAATGTGACAACATACAGGCCTTTAAATCAGGGGTTCTTAACCTTTTTTGTTCCATGGACCCCTTTGCCAGTCAGGTGAAATGAATACTACTGTAATTTATTTATTGCCTACATTCACAAGTGAAGGAAATTCTGCATTTCAGTTAGAGGTCAAAGAAAATAAAGATAAGTTGATTTTTTTCATTTCAAGATCATGGACCCCCTGAAATCTTTTCATGAATCCCAAGGGGTCCATGGACTCCTAGTTAAGAACCTCTGATTTAAATAGAAATCTGCAGGATGAGACTGGTAGAAATACCCACTCTTCACCCAGATTATAGTGATTAATGAGCTATAGGTAATTCTTCCTCAGATGAGGTTGTCCTGTCTCTGTTGTACGTTAAATGCTGGTCACATATTCTTCTGCACATAAAGTTCTAAATTCCAGGACTTTATAAGTCACAACTTCATTAGAACAGTAATTCTGGTGGCACCTCTTGGGCTCATTGCTTGGTGGGCTTCACCAGAATCACGTGAATGGTCTCATAAAATTCTGATGTCTCATTCTAACCTAGGAAATTTTAATTCACTAATTCTGGAATGAGGTCAAGGTATTGTGAACAAATTCTTGAAGTTCTGAGATTCATAGTCCTGCAAGTCGTTTCATGTGAAGAGATGAAGGGATTAAATTAATTTTCCTCTAAGTGGCCAAAATGTTATCATTGACCCTGATATTTATTGAGAGATAAACCTGGTGGAGTAGAATGTGACCTGAACCTTCAGTAGCTATGTAATGAGTGACCTCAAGTTATCAGTTAACCTTTCTTTGTATCAATTTCCTTGCATGTAAGTACAAAGGATTGGGCTAGACAATGATTTTCACTATCTTTGATCAGGTGACAGTATGTCCTTGGAACTCTTTGTAGGGTCACTGCTGCTGTGCGGCTGGACAGCAGTTGAACAAAACAGGACACTCAAAGGCTCCTAAAGTAAAGCACTTCTCTTTGTTTATGATGTTAAATAGGATTGTGTCTGGAGAAAGGGTTCCAACGATAAAAGTCTGAACAGGATATCTTCCAGGACCATTCTGGTTGTGCTGCTCCGTGGTTCTGAACAAATAGCCGTTAAAAGGAGAACTGCAACAAAACAAGATCACATGAGAAGGAATGTTTTAACAAACTCAGATCCGCTGCCACAGAGCAATTAGCAACAGCTCTATCTGAAAGACTTAACAGCACAGCATCATCTCTCATTGGTTCCTGTGGCTATTAGAACTTACTCCCAAAGCTAAGGAAAGAGGTCTGGCAATTGTGATTAGAACTCAATAACTAATTGTTACCTTTTACATATCAACTTGTGCCTCTGTTGTTATACAAGGCAGAACACTAACCATGGTTGCCAAATAATATAAGAGCACACAGTACCTTCAGTATTAGAGATAGGGGGCTTAGGATTTTTTTTTTTAAAGATTTTATTTATTTTATTACATATCTCCCCTTCCCCCCGCTGCGGCGACGCGCCGAGAGTGGTCACTGCGCAGGTGTGGCTTTCCCCGCTTGTGGGCGGTCTCTGCGTCCGTTCACGGCCGGCGCTTGCTTCAGTTCGCGGATGGCTGGCTGCGCTCCATTCGCGGGCGACCTGCCCTGCCCGTGGTGGCTCTTGCCCTGTCCGTGGCAGCTTCTTGCCCTGCCCACGGCAGCTCCGGCCTGCCCATGGCGGCTTGCCATTCTCAAGGTGGCCTGCCCACCAGGAGAGGTCCCTGGGAATCGAACCCAGGGCCTCCCATGTGGTATGCCGGCACCCTATCCACTGGGCTATCGAGCCGGCCCCAGGATGTTTGATAAAATCCAACTCATATTTCAAGACCTTGCTCAAATGACACTTCATTTGTGAACCCACCTCTGATCCCCCTACCCACAATTCTCTCCTCAAGGAAGAGTTGGCTGCTCACAAATCTGAGTTTTCTTAGCATTCAATGATAATAATTAAAAGCAACACTAATGAACATAATTTCTTTTCTGGGATATGCTTACTTTCTTATTTCCAGATATCACTTAGGTCTTACTCAAATGATAATCTAGTACCTGACCATTTTCACTTTACCCTGTTCTTTCTGCTACCAGTCTGCTTGCTGCCCAGAGCTTAACAATCATTTTGGTTAATTAATAAATAAACAAGTGAGTAAATGAATGCATGCTTTCTTTATACCATCTGTGTTCTCCCTGTTCTCCCAATATTCATAGTCTCTGTTGGCTCCAAAACAGGGCTCTTAGTCCTGATTCAGTTACTCAGGCTGTGATCTAATCAAAACACAAGACACCAAAGAGTGCATGACTAACTCATCAGATATTTACCTCCCCAAAGAGATACATATTAACTTCCTTAATCTCCAGCTGGTTCAAGTATTGATACAATATTTTGAAGCTGAATTTTCTTGCTTCCCGGATGCACTGCAGGGTCTCCTCCAAACCACCAACCAAAAAGCTTCAGCTTCATACCAGACCCTTGTCCTTTTCTAAAACTTCAGCTCTTTTGACAACCAAAGTTTTGGACTCAAATGCTGTCAGCAGGGCCAGCTGTATAGCCCAGTGGATAGGGCGCCGGTACACCACATGGGAGGCCCTGGGCTTGGTTCCCGGGGACCTCTCCAAGCGGGCAGACTGCCTTGAGAAAGGCAAGCCGCCATGGGCGAGGCAAAGCCGCCGTGGGCAAGGCAAAAAAGCTGCCACGGGCAGGGCGGAGACGCCACAGGCAGGGCAAGTCACCCACGAAACACGGAGCTGAGCCGCCCGCTAATCACGGAGCTGTGCTGCCCGCAAAACACGGAGCTGAGCCGCCCGTGAAATGAAATGGAGCCACCACGAGTGGGGCGAGCTGCCTGTGTGGAGGGCCGTCTCGGTGCGTCGCCCCAAAAATGGGGGGAGACAAGAAGCAGACATAGAAGAACACAGAAAAATGAACACACAGCAAGTGGAAGCAGAAAGGGGGGGGGATATGTAACAAAAAATAAAATAAAAATAAAAAAATAAAAATAAAAATATCCTTTAAAAAAATGCTGTCAGCTCTGTGACAACATGAACTTTGCACCCTTATTCCACAGAGCACCTTCCATGTTCACTGAAAAGCATGAGTTGTTCCTGAAAGATTTTAAACTGTCAATAGGGTAAAAGGAGATTGGAAAAGTGTAGAGAAACTCTTACTGCAATAGTACCCATCATAATTGAGGGGTACTGTGTTTAAAAGTGAAAGTTGATTTTAACTTGTGTGCACTGTTTCAGTCCCTGTTCTGCGAATTATTAACTGTGTGACTCTGGACAAGTTCCTTATAATGTCTAAGACTAGTTTCCTTATCTGTAAATAATGAGTAATAATAGTATTTATCTCCTAGCATTTTTGTTACTGTTTAAATTAGTTGTTGGATATAAAGCACTCAACATTGTATATCATACTCAACAATTGCTCAATAAATGTTAGCTACTGTTGTTATATAATTTTAGTATCCAAGACAGAAAATGGAATTCCAGTAAGTTTAATCTAGTGCTCAGTAGAACCATATTGTCCATTCAGCCATCCATTTAGTCATCCATCCATTCACTCATCTATTAATTTATCTATAATTACTAAGTACATTCTGAGAGCTAGACCCTGTGGTAGAAACTGGGTTTGAATTTAGGCATTATCTGTACTTTCAAGGAGCTCAGAATATAGTGGCAAAATCAGTTCCATAAATAAACAGTGACAACACAGTATGATGGTTAAGTACACAATATGATATGCAAAGCCAAAACTCTTTTGTCTTCCTTTTCTTTGCAGTGGCCTCTAGAGAATGTCTTAATGAGGAGATAGATCTTGTAGAAAAAGAAGGATGCATAGGATTTGGCCAGGTGAACTAGAAGATGAGGCCGTTCCAGGCGGAGAGGATAGCGCATGCTCAGGCACTGAGGTAGGATAAATCTTACTGAGTTTGAGACGGTAGGAGATTAAGCTGTGAGAGAAAATTCATTTGTTTCCCTAGTTTATAAAGTAAGACAAAAATACATATTTCCACACAGTCAAGAGGCAGTACAGCAACACGGACTCTAAACTCCAGGAAAATCTCAGCTCTAATTTTGTCAATGGAAAATAACAACTTTACCATAGGGATTGTTGTGAGGGTGACAAAGAAAACATTCTAAGTATAGACTAAGTCTTAGTTAGATATTAAAAGTTATCCTTGTCTGTTAATGTTCTAAATTCTAAAAATATGTTTTTAGCGCTAAAGCATCCTTTCACTCCTCGGTTAAATCCCAATATTCAAAATTAATTTGTAAATTCTCTCATATTTGACTCGTAATAGTGAAGGGTCCTGAAGGAAATACCAGATGACAATAGTAAAGAGGATGACGCTGCTTGCAAAAATGGCTACAATTATCCAACCCCTTGTATCAAAGGTGCTTTGGTATATGGCTTTGCTCTTCCTCCCGTCCAGAGATGGAGTTCTTGAATCTGGGACAGGCTTGTAACCTCCTTTGAACAGTCGAATGCAACAGACATGGCTCTGTCAGTTACAAGCCTGGGCCTTAAAGAAGCTTTGCACAGTTATGTTTGCTCCCTTAGAAGCCTGTTCAGCTATTATGAAGGCATCAGAGCTAGGATGCTGGAGGATGGGAAGAGACACATGGCCCTGTTACTGTCTCATCACCCCAGTTGAAAGCTGGCCAATTCCCAGCAGCAGAGTCATTCTGTTGAAGTGAAGCTGACAACAGATTCAAGAGGGACCACAGCTGAGATCAAAAGAATTACTCAGATGAGCCCAGGATAAAACAGTTGTTTTTTTAAGCTACTAGGTTTTGGAGTGGTTTGTTATGCAGTCATAGCTAACTAATACAAAGGGCTTTGAGATCTGCCAGTCATATGTTTAACAGGGTTTTCTACTCTGCATCAAGGTAACTAGTGGCTTATTGTCTGATGCTGTCATATGTATAATGCACTGGCTTTCCCCCAGTTGTGGGATCATCACACCTCTTCTGTGACTAGTAAAGTGCCAATAAATACAAGGACCAGATAGATTTGGCTTGACTATTTAGCTCAAATTTTATTCCTATTAAAAAAATAAAATTGAAGTTTACTTGTAAAGGGGTAAGTTCTTCACTATCATCATACACCTGTCACACACGTACAAACAAGCTTTATCTATGATTCTCACATAAAATCCTGTAATCTTTCCAACTAGATCTGTAGGGCTGCGAAGTGAGGGGTTTTAATTTATAATGTGTAATAACAGATCAAAATCTGGACAGTAAGGAGAACATGATTCAAGCCTTGCTGTCATATGCTGAATCATGATTCCACCTCTTCACGAACATTCTCATTTTCTTCAGCTTGTTGAGTGCCACCAAGTTTAATCAGATAATACCCACAAAATACAGAGTTCCCCAATAAAGGTACTCCCTTTAGAAGAGGATTTATATAAGAAAGATTGCATTCAGGTTTCCCAACCTCGCTGTCTCTCCCTCCCCCCTTTCCTCCCTCCCACCCGCCATCTCCTTTCCTTCCCCCTTTCCCTCACTCCTGCCTTCCCTCCCTCCCTTCCTTCCTTACTCTTTTTTTCCTCTTTAATGTGAATTGTCTGTTGTGGCATAAAGGAACAGCTTTGTTGATCGCCCACATTCCTCTGTTTTGAAGAAGGCTGCACTTTTGGTGAAGTCTAATTTTCTTAATTAGTGCATAATCAGAAAAGCAGAACAAGAAAGTCATGGACAACATCTTCCAGTCAGCAATTCTACATGTAATCAAAGAAACTGAGTGTGAAGGTCAAAAATAAATAAATAAATAAAGGCCATAAAAGAGGAAGAGATAAAATTCAAGTCTACTTTTTTGGCACCTTCTTGAAAATAGTGAAAACCCCAAAGGATATTCAACTTAAATCAAAGATACCCTTAGAAGTGTAAATAGGGATAATATGAAAATGATAAACAGTTTAATAAGTATATAACAAACCTGCTTCTGGTGTTTAAGAAAGCTATTACCTATAAAATTTTGCTCTTGTGCAGTCCCCTCCCAAATTAATGCTGGGCTTTGTCCTGGGCCTTGCTTTGGCCCATGTGACATTAGCAAACCAGAAATAAGCAGAGACTTGTTTAGGCCATACAATTAGGGCTTGTCCATGAAGAATGCTTTCCCTGAGAATCCAGATGCTATGCTGTAGAGCATGGGTAGACCACTAAATGATGGCAGACCAAGAAGAGAAATAGAGAGAGAGGTCACATGGAGGTACACTGAGGTGCCAGGTATGTGAATAAAGCCTTCCAGCTCAGCCCAGCTGCCAGCTGAATGCAGCTGAGTGAGCGATCTTAGCCGAGGCCATGTGCAGGAGAGCTACCCAGCTGAACCATGCCCTAATTCCTGATGCACAATCTCAAATGAAATAATAAATAATAAATCACCATCTTAAGTCACTAAAATTTGGGAGTATTTGTTTCAGAGCCAATCGTCCACACGCACGCTGGGAGCTCTAAATCTCCCCCAATAGGTTATCTTATTTTTCCCAAGAGCATTTCTTCAATTTCATCCTGGAGTTTCAATGAGCTGTGTCAGTGGCTCTTTATACAAAGGAGTAAGGAAAGGGAGAGATGTGGTAACTGACACATTTGTTACATAAATTGTTTTAAAATTAACCATTTTGGTTTCCGTCCCTTTCTGTCCCACTCTCTGAACCTGACTTTGTTTTTCAGGCAACAGCGTTTCTGATCTTGAGTCATCTCCTGAGACTACTGTTGGCTGCTTCTCTCTGCTCTAGTTTGTTCATCTACACATTTCCATCTGCTTGCTATCTTTCATAATTTGCCTAAATTCTCATTGCTGACAAGGACGTAAGCCTTTGTTTCTCTTCTCAGTGTTTCCATTCTTCCCTGTTAAACAGAAGAGCTATTTTTCCTTTTTACTATAAATGCATAATCATTGCCACTTACCACATTTGCAACATTGAAATTACATGAGGTGAAAGATATATCAGAAAAGAGTACCTCATCCTACTTTTCTTACCAGACGGTTATATCTGGAATAACAAATACGTGGCTGTGGTATCATCTCAGACCCTGAATTATGATTTGTTCCCTTGCCAATTGCATGACAGCACAAGCAGGCTAAAGAATCTAAAATTCTTATTGCAGGAATCTTACCAACTACCATGATTTTTATTAGACCTTAAGATGATTCATGATCCAATGCTTTTCTCAGATTTTTTTTTTGTTTTACACAGTAATTTTGAGTCTTGTTTTTTTTCTTGCTTCTGGGGAATTACTCTCCAAGGCCTTTATATGGTCACCTGTGGCAATTAGGTTGAGAGCTCTCTTGATGAGAAAGCAAGGTGACAAGATTTATTCAGGTTTTTAGAAAAGGAGAATATTTAGGGTTAGGGGTAGGAAAAGTGGTGATGATAATAAGGTCCATTCAGTCATTGTAGAGCCTGACATTCAGTCCCACTCTCCAACCTTCCCTGCAGGCCTGTCTTTCACATTTCCCAGTCACCAAACTGGGCTAGTCTTCACTTTTAAGAAAATCCTAGTGCTCTCAGCCCCCATGTCTTTACTCAGGCTGTTCTTGCCATCTGAAAGGCATTTTCAATACCATCTTTGCCTATAAAAATTCTCCTAGGCCTCAAGCGCAAGTTTAATTGCTGGCATATTCAGGAAGCCTCCATTATCTTCCCAGCTGTATTTTATTTCTTCTTCTTCTAAATAAGAAATCATAACACAACACCTGTCACTTGCTGGATATAACATCTGTAACTTGCAGGAGAAAATATTCTGATTCTTGCAGATATTTTCAGTTGTCTTTTATTTAATCAAATGTGTGTGATAACTCTAATATCTGAAGTCTTTGACGGTCTATTCATTTAGCATTTTGGTTCTTGCTCATAGTATCTTTTTTTCTTTTGTGTTTGGTTGCTTAGACAGTGGGATACTAATTATATTTGTGAAATTGTTTTGGGGAGTAGCATTATGTCATGGATGAAGGTATGTTTCTCTATAGAAGAGTTGTACTTGTTTTTGCAAAGTACCTGGGGGGCCTATCTGAATGGAACCACCTTAAACCAAATTCAGAACTTGAGGTTCTCTGGACTACCTAGTCCATATGAAGCTGGGCTAAAAAAAATGCCCAGGATAATCTGATCCATGCTTCTCCTGGGGATGTAATCTTTTAGGGAACTAGATAATTGTGAGGTTATGATCCCTACATTGTGTGAGTCTTGGCCTTGGATTTCTTTCTCCTGAACCAGGGAAGGGAAAAGAGAAAAGTCTGAATTTTCCAAGATTAATAAATAACCTCAAAGAAAAGCTAAATTGCTCACCTCTGAGCTCCCAACTTCAAGTTTAGAGTAGGAGTAGAGAGTGGCAATCCCTTACGATCTTAGGTTTTGGGCATGTTTTCAATTGAAAAATATATTTTTATCTAGGATTTTTAGCTTTACATTAAGTGGACAGAAAAACGAACTTTTTTTGGGGAACCAGAAGTTCTCAAAGTAATTTCTATAAGACACTTCTATTCTATTATATTCTTCCACTTGTTACAGATTTCTGGTATGTCAATTATCCTAATGGATTGCGGGGCTAAAGACAGACCAAGGACAATCCTATTATTACATTTTTCATGAATGTAGGGTCTGTAGTGATAATCTTCCTTTTTGTCTTGCCTTTGTTCTTATAATTGTACCTTCTCTTTTATTTGATTATTCTTTTATTTATTATATATATTATATATATTTATTATATATTATTTATTGATTGATTATTCTTGCAAAATCTTGTCAATTTTAATAAACTTTTCAAATAATTTATCCTTTGATTTTGTCAATCTATTGTGTTTTCTTACTATTTCATTTTACTCTAAGTTGATAATTATTTCTTTTCTTTACCTTGCTTGAATTAAATTTATTTTCTTTTCCTAAATATTGGAATGAATGCTAAGTTTATTGATTTGTGTATTTGCATTCCTCTTTTCTAATATATTATCTATGGCTATAAATTTCTCTCTAAGCATGCATTTTGCAGCATCTAATTTTCTTTGTAGTATCTTCCTTGTCCTATGAGTTATTTAGGAGTGTATTTTAAAATGTCTCAATACAATAAATAACCCAGATTTCCATCAATACTGGAATGTGGATAAATTGTGGAATATTCATAGGATGAAATGCTATTGACAATGACAACGAAGCAACATCTTTTGCCATTAATAGCATGCATAAATATATATTATATAGTTTAGTAAAGACAAAAATTAATAAAACTCTTAACTGTATATGTGTATGTATTATATATACATAGCATACATAGTTCATCTACAAAATTTAACTGCTATAGGGTGTTAGGTGTCAGGATAGTAATTACCAGTGTGTGAGCAGGAGTTGTGATTGGCAGGGCTCAAGTGGTGATTGAGGTATTCGTAATATGCTATTAATATTTATTCTTTAACCTTAGTGGTGGTTTAAATGGGTACATCCATTTTGTGTCTTCTTATCATCCTGTATACTATATTTTGTGTGGTTTAATGTTAAAAAGTTACACTTAACAAAAGGCTTGAAAAATGCTTGTTTAATTTATTCAATAATTGTTTTGGAGTGGCATCTATTAACAAGATACTACACTGGACACCGATGTGTGTAAATGATGAACAAGATATGACTTCTACCTTCATGACATTATAATTTAAAATAAAAAACTAAGAAATTAAACAACTATTTCTATGACTCCTGTTGTATTTATTTTTCAGAAAAGGAAGCCAACGTTCTCATGAATGAAAAAACCTGCACACAGTTAGCCTGCAATAGCAGAGTTGAGGATCAAACCCAGGTTTGTTTGACTTTAAAGCCTCTGTTTACAGGCTCTCCTCTATACTATTTTTCATGGGGAGGGCATGTCATTAAGCAGGAAACATGAGCACAGAAGCGCATAGGAGAGGGAACACAAGGCATAGGTGAGGAAGACTGAGGGTTTGAGTTTATTGTTTTGTACCTAGGAGGTAAAGCCATCTCTCAGGCTCCTCTCACCTTGCCAGTTCTCTTCCATGCAATGAAGCTTGATTAAGAACAAGATTCTCCAGAGGCTTGCAGTGATAAAAAGGGAAAATAGAAAGGATCATCTCTATGTTTTTTATTTTTACTGTTTAATTCTTAGGTTTGGAGGGCTGAAGCACTGCTAGTTAAAAGTGGCTTCTTGAGTTTTGTTTTGTTCATTGCAGGACACTTCTGGAAATGGAAGATGTGAGCAGAGGAGAGAGAGAAGGGACAAGCTTGCACAGACTGATACATTTTGGGCATTTTCTATCCATTTCTTGTCCAGTAGTTCATGCAGGGATAATTGGAGATAATCCACTTGTTATTAGATGACAGAAATAAAAAGACTGGTTTTCCGGGTCTAACTATTCAGAGAGCCAGTGAGTGTCAATCTTTCATTAGGAGGCTGCCAACCAGCAAACCGTTGCTGAATCCATGTTTGGCCAGTACATATTTTCAAATTTCAAAAGAACAATACAAAATAAGACAAAAACAAAAGCCAGCCCTTCTAATTTCTAAGGGACATGCATGAGGTCATCTCTTCACCATAAACCCCATCCCTCCAGATTCTTTTACACCCAACTGGTATGTCACTTACATCCTCTCCTGGCCCCTCAAGCATTGGTGTGTCTCATTTCTGAGTATAGGGTAGCATCCAAGCACCCAAGCTTTGGAGTCAGAGTGCATGCAATTGAATCCTGCTTATCTGTGACCTGACGGAACTTGTGAGTGCTATTTAAATAGTTTTCCTGTCTGTAGAATGGAATAATAATGCCTCCTTTGAATTATTGTGCATAAATTTCTTAGCACAGTGCCTGGCCTAATGTAAACTTCCAATAACTCTTCCTTCACATTGCTTTGGTTACTGCTGTAATTACAAATAGGAGGCCCAGGGCCCAGGATATCAGTCTTCTCCCCTTTCTTGATGGTATAATGCCTGGGACTTTTCCACTCTGCTTGCTTCCTCCTATGTTTATTGAGATCAAATATTCAAGCAAAGTTAATTTCCTTTAGCATTTGGGGTCTGACTCTTGAGATCTTCCTGAGTGCTACATTTACTATTCTAGTAAATTCACCCTTGCCAACTAGGGAAATGCAAAGTTCTCATGATGGCCATTCATTCCCATTTGCCAGGGAATCTTCTGACACCACTTCTTTTTTTTTTTTTTTCTTTCTTATCTTATCCAGTGCAGTAACTGATGTTTCATCAGTAGTAACACTAGTCCTTAAATCCAAATATCACTATGTGATTCCTAACTTACCAGAACATTGCCCAAATTTCCTTTTGGCTATTTGGATATCATACTAGCTCTGGTGGTTTGAAGTTCTTTGTTTCCTAGGAAAACATGTTATTAAATCTAATTAACTCACCATTGCATCTTTGCCCAGTTCTGCCAGGTTTTTTGCTAAATAAAGAATAACTAAATCCTACACAGGAGTAGCAGAACAATTCATAATTTTGCCAGGTCATCGCAATTTTAAGCCCTTGGAACATGACTTACAGTGGGTCCCTGAATCATGGTTACCAAGAGAAGGGCCAGTGTTGACATTTCTCTTCATTTTCTAGTACAAAGCCAAAACTTAATGCAAGCAGAGTATTATAGGATCAAAGAAATTATGTTGGAATTTCACTCCTAATTCACCATTCAAGGCATAACTCTCCACCAACTTCACATCTCATTCAGGACATTAGACTGGGGTTACAGAAATGCAATCAGCTGCACAGAGTGATCTCACCTGGAATTTCTGACCTTAAAATTTAAGTAACTTTCATCAATATTTGGTAGCATACTGACAGTGCTCAGACTCAGGAGTTTGGGTCTTGAATTTGAGTCCTAGCTCTGCCTCTAAGTAG
Organism: Chaetophractus vellerosus; assembly: GCA_004027955.1. Taxonomy (NCBI): domain Eukaryota; kingdom Metazoa; phylum Chordata; class Mammalia; order Cingulata; family Chlamyphoridae; genus Chaetophractus; species Chaetophractus vellerosus. The sequence goes on from PVKH010011664.1 coordinate 17,597, forward strand.
CTGTGTGACTTTGAGCAAGTTACTTAATCCCTCTGTACCTCAGTTCCTTTTTAGTAAGTTGAAGG
>PVKH010011665.1:0-17673 GCA_004027955.1 Chaetophractus vellerosus
ATATCTTGAGACGAATGAAAATAAGAACACAAGATATTAAAACTTATGACACTCAGTGAAGTCAGTGCTGAGAAAGAAATTTATAGCCCTAAATGCTTACCTTAAATGAGAAGAGCTGAAATCAAAGGCCTAACTGCACACCTGGAGAAACTAGAAAAAGAGCAGTTAACTAAACCCAAAGCAAGCAGAAGGAACAAAATATCAAAGATTAATGCAGAAATAAATGAAATAGAGAATAAAAAACAATAGAAAGCATTAACAAAATAAAAAGTTGTTTCTTTCAAAATGGACAAAACCTTAGCTAGATGGACAGAAAAAAGAGAGAGAAGACACAAATAAATAAAATCATAAATGAGAGGAGGAACAATAGCACTAATCCCATAAAAATAAAAAGCATCCTAAGGGGATACTATGAACAACTGTATGCCAGCAAATTAGACAACCTAGATGAAATGGACAAATTTCTAGAAACACATGATTAATCTACAATTACTCTAGAAGGAATAATCTAATTGAGTTGATTTTTTTCAATTCAAGCTCACGGACCTCCTGAAATCTTTCCACGGACCCCCAGGTTAAAAACCCATGCCCTAGAAGAAAATGGAAGGAAGCATCTTCAGAATCTTGAATTAGGCCATGGTTTTTTAGGTGTTACACCCAAAGTACAAGCAAAAAAAAAAAAAGAGAGAGAGAGAGAGAAAAAGATAGATACATGGGACCTCATCATAACCAAAACTTTTTTGCCTCAAAGGACTTAATCTGAAAGTGAAAAGGCAACTTATCAGTAGGAGAAATTATTTGGCCACCACATATTTAATAATGGTTTAATATCCAGAATGTATAAAGAAAGCCTACAATTCACCAAGAAAAAGACAAACAACCCAATTTTAAAATGGGCAAAAGAGTTGAATAGACATTTCTCCAAAGAGTAAATACAAAAACGCAGAAAAGCACACAAGAAGATGCTCAACACCATTAGCTCTTGGGAAATTCAAATAAAAACCACAGTGAAATACCATTTCATACCCACTAGAATGGTTACTATTAAAAAATAAAAACAGAAAATTACAGGTGTTGGAGAGGATATGAAGAAATAAGAACATTCGTTCTTTGCTGGGGAAGAGAGTTCCTCAGAAAGCTAGGTATAGAATTACCATATGATCCAGCAATCCCTCTATTAGGTACATACCCACAAAAATTGAAAACAGGGACTCGAACAGATATTTACACTTTGGTGTTCATGGCAGCATTATTCACAATTGCCAAAAGATGGAAGCAACCCAGGTGTTCATCACCTGATGAACAGATAAACAAGACGTGGTATATACATAAATGGAATATTATTCAGCATTAAAAAGGAATAAAGTGCTGATTCATGCAACAACATGGATGAACCTTGAAGACATTATGTTGAGTGAAATTCACTGGACACAAAAGACAAATACTTTATGATCTCACTTTTATGAAATAATTAGAATAGGCAAATTCATAGAGTTAGAATCTAGACTATAAGATACCAGGGGCTGGGCTGAGGGTAGGGAATGGGGTGTTAATGCTTCATTGGTACAGAATTTTTATTTGAGGTGATTGTGAAATTTTGGAAATGGATGGTGGTAATGGTAACACCACATTGGGAGTGTAGTTAATAACAGTGAATTATATATGTGAATTTGGTAAAAAGGGGAAATTGTAGGTTGTACACACACATATATATATTATTAGAATAAAAATTTAAAGATAAAACATAAGACTGTACAACACAGTGAGCCCTAGTGTAAACAACAGACTATAATTAATAATAATACTATAAAAATGTTCTTTCATGAAGCATAACAAATATCCTATACTATACAAATATATTATATATACTATATAGTATATACAAATATACAAATATACTATATTTGTTATGCATTTGCAAGATGTTAATAATAGGATGGTAAATGGGCAAAAAATACACCTTACTGTAAACTATGGACTATAGTTAATAGTACAAGCATAATAATATTCCATCAATTGTAACAAGGGCACCACACTAATGAAAAGTGTTAAAATGGGGGGAGGGGAATATGGGAAATGCCCCATTTTCCATATAGTTTTTTTGTAAACCTACAAATTCTCTAATTAAAAAAAAAGCAAATTGGATTTCTTTGTAGTGAGGATAGAATAAGAAAAATGATTTAAAATATATTACCTCAAGTCAAGTAAACATTTGTTATTCCTTCGATCATTTTGAATGGTATTGTATCTGATATGGTACATAACGAGACAGATCTGACTCAAGCCTGGTCATGGTATAGGCATTCAATCTTCCTACCAATATTTATTTGCTACTGTATCTGGGCATTGGGCTGGATATTAGGATTGAAAGACAGAAAGGTGAATAAGAAAACAAACCCTGTTCTCAAGAAACTAACAGTATAGAGGAGGAAAGAAAAAAAAATAACCATTATGGGAAATGTAATTCCATACCAGAGTCATACCATAAAATAAGATGCAGCAAAATGACAAGCTAAACAATATGCTAAGGCTTTGCCTTTAATTTGATATTTAGGCCCATCTCTTGAGACTTTCAAAGCAGCTGTCAATAATCTGAAATAAGACCATTTCTATGGCTATTTTGAACAATGAGGTAAATTATACTAACAGTATGCCCACCATATTCTAAACAATTGTAGTCTGCTAAACAGAGGTATTGCTCTATACATAATTACAACATTTCAGAACATGCATTTTCTTGATAGCTAAAAATATATGCATGCAAGTCAGTATTTTTGCATTCCCTGATTTACTTATACTACTAGAGCAATGGAAGATAAAATCACATTAATAAATAGGAAATTTTTAATTCTGTTAAGAATAGAGATATTGTATTGTGCAGTGTATTTTAAGTATTAAACAAATATTTATTTACATAAACTATAAGAGTTTATACCTTATCTTTACAATTTGCCAATATGTATATATTTAGTTTCTAAATAAGGATCTTAATGAATTATGTTTCTTTATACAAAAGTCCAACTGTTCTAAGGTGTTAACAGCCGTAACAAATTCTTCCTCACTTTCAAACATTTATTTTTCATTACCCGTTTAAAATTATCATCGTCTTCAGAACAATGAAGAAACTGCTTCACCAAGTGCAAGAACAGTGGGGTAAGAGGTTGTGCATTACTATGAAGTGAAATTTAATAGAGCAGTTTCTGGAAATGAGAGACAAAAACTTGAAAAAACCCCAATGTCCACCAACAGGAAAACAGAAAAACAAATTGTGCTATAGACACGCAATGGAATACTTATCAGCAACAAAAAGAAACAAGCTACTGATTACAGACCATATTTCTACTGTACATGGATGGATCTCAAGAACAATATGTTAAGTACATATTGTATGACTCCATTTGTATGAAGTTTTAAATCAGCTAAAACTAATCTACAGTGATAGAAACCATAAATTTGTTTCACCTGCTGTTAGTAGATGGCTTAATGGAAAGGGTCAAAAGGGTTGATGAGAAATCTTTTATCCAGGTATATGCAATTTTCAAAACCATCAGACTGACCACTCAAGAGCTGTATACTTTATTATATATTCTTTAATCACAGGTTTTTTTAAAGTAGTAAAACCAGAAAAAAAAAAGGTTTGGAAACAGATGGATAAAAGCCAAAGTACAATCCCATACTAATAAAAATCCCCCTTAAACATTTACAAATACTTTTCTTTTTTTATATTGTCTTGTTGAATTTATTAATTTTTTTTATTAAAAAAGCAAGAATTACTGAAGATCCAATAAATATCACACCAAGTTTTAGCCTTTCTATTGATGGAGGTTTTTAATATTCTTTTTCATAGATATCAATTAAAACTTTGATGTTTCCTGTAAAGATGCAAAATGCCCCTGTTTGGGAAAAAAAATCCTACATGAACAATTTTGGAAATGACAGAGAAGCCTGTTTCATTCTTTCATTCTTTTCATGGAACACTTAACTCAATTAAAGTGTTCATTCTCTGTGCTGACATGCCACAGTCTAATTTTTAATGTCATGATGCAGTGATTGACCTCTTTTATTCCGGGGTGTTCTTTTATTAATCTTGTTTATATGATGCCTGTTTGCTCAGGAGGTAGAATGACTGGGACCTGGTGAATGACTGTTAATTAATGGATTTTACCAGAAACATCCCTTCAATACAGCAGAACATGGAATGTTGAAACAAACACTGGGTTTTAATGTCTTGAAACTCGAATGGGCTGTGCTCATTAAAAATTAAATAATAATGATTTGCTCTTGTTAATTCACCACCCATGTGGATAGAGGATTTATAAACAAAGGGGGCAAAGGTTGCTGTATTCCTCTACCAGTCAGGGGTCCTTTCTGGATCTAGAGCTCCAGAACAACATTATTTACCTCGAAAATGTCTCTCAAATTGGTCCTTTGGGTCACTGTATCAGAGCCCAAAAGAGATGAAAGGGCATCAATAAGTTGTACCATGATAAAACTGTAAGTTCAATTTCATTTAAAATATCTTCAAAGAATTTGCACATGTTTTATTAAAAAAAAAAAAAAGATAGGCGTACAGTGTGGTATATCCAGGAGGGTTATTATAATTTTTTCATCTACAAAGACATTAACACGCCATGAATGCAGATTGACCTTCTGCCCCATACCAATTTGCTCATCTTCTCACCAGGAAGGCAAGTCAATTGCACAAGTCCCCTGATGGGAAGAGCAGACTGTAGCGTGTCTGATATGTGCTATTTAAGTTATAGGTTGTAGAGCTCTGAGAAAACACTGGAAAATGGAGTTTGAGCTGTATAAGAGATAAAAAAAAATGATCACTCTCACTGCCCAATTGACTTTGTAAATAATGCTGGGATCCCTGGGGGAATTTATCGTTACCACCAAATTTACATTCTAAAAATCTCTGGAATTTGCTTGCTTGTGAAGCTGTAACTTGAAACATAAATCCTACCCAATTATAACAAGTGAAAAAAATGGCTGTTAGTAGTAAGCAGTAGATCCCATTACACAGAGCATGATACTTTATCTTTGTATTATTATCATTGTTTTCCCTAACTTTGTCCAATTTAAAGATTACTTCCCTTTTTTTTTTCAGACGAAGACCTAATCTCCATGATATAGGCAGTCATTATTCCTACATAATAATGCCAATATGTGTGAAAATAAAAAGAAATCCAAGGTAGGCTACCAAAGCAAAGAAAAATGTAAACCAATATACTTTTTTCAAATAGTATGTTTCTATCACGTTACTTCAACTGAATTAAGAAAAAAAACGACAACTTAATCTATCATATATTCCAGGACTAACTTACTCAGGCATTCTATGAGTTCTTATACACATAGAATGCTTTTGGTTAGAGTTTATTATTATAGAACAGCAATCTAATTGTAGAGCAAGATCTCATTTCAGGGACTGGGTCAAGATCAAGGTCATGAAGTAGCAAAATTATTTTTCTGAATAGTTAGAGGACTCTTCAAAAATACTACAAGAACTGAATAGAAACTTAAGAATGCATCAGCCATCTTGAAGGGATGAACTTTAATATGAGGAGAAATAAAATTTATTTTAGAAGAGGAGAAGAAAATCTTAGTAGTTTCCTTGCCACCCACAAAGGAATGTGCATTTATTAAGAATCTATTCTGTTCTAAGGACTGCATATGAAAATATAAAGACATTTTAGTCACTATCTTTGAGAAGCTCCAAAGCTAATTGGCAAGATAAAATATGCAACTTTAAAATTATAAAAACTTGGAGAAGGATACTTAGAGTGGGGAAAATTGTATGGTAAAAATCATAATACCATGTCTTTATTAGAAAATTATGGAATGAGGAAAGGACTGCTGTGGATTGATTTTCATGTAGAAGTCATCAAGGAAGCAATAATTATGAGATGGATCTTCAGACGTTAATATTTCAATTAGGACAACAAAGAAGTGTACACTTTGCATAGAATTACAAGACATGGGACTGTATAACACAGTGAACCATCTGGTGGAAGATGGACTGTGGTTAACAGTGCAAATATGACTGTTCTCTCACAAACCATAAAAAATGCACAATATTAATACATAGAGTTAATATGGGAGTGTATGGAAAAAAATATGCCAGGTGTACGCTATGGACCATAGTTAGTGGTAATAGTCTGATCATGTTCTTTCATAATCTGCAGCGAATGTTTCACAGCAATCATAGGTGTTGATGGAAGAGTGATGTAGGGGAACTCTGCACGTTATGGATGATTGTTTTGTAAGCTCATCACTTCTCTAATGAAATTAATTAATTATTTTTTTAAATACAAAAAAATACTAGGGCAGGAAGAAGATCAAAATCAGAGATGAGGGAATGAGCATGCACTGCAATAGTCCTTTCTAAATACCAAAAGCTGATGAAAAAGTAAAAGTTCGTGATTATCAAACTATGAATGATAATGGCAAAGGAGAGCAGTTTGAGGTGCAAAGAGCAGCTGAGCTGAGAAGCAGCAGTTGATGTGTTTGGATAGGTAATGTAGCTCCAGTCACAGAAGGAAAGACAGATAAATGTAATTGGAGATCTAGATAAAGCATTAGGAAGCTTTTGTAGATCCTTAAATAAGAAGGAAAATAAAAGAGCGATGTTTTATGTATATTCACCCATTAGCAAGGTGGATTGTAATGAGAATACCTTGGAAACTGGGAGATCAGTTATGAGGCTGTTATGGCAATCTTTGATATCACAAGAACCTGGAATATTCAAACTTGGATCACTGTTCATTGTGCACCAAATATGGCTAGGCACTGCACTGGGCTCCAGAGATTGACAGATGGCAGTAACACTTTGCCATTGAGGAAATTACAGGATGTTGAACATTAATTCCCCTATAACTCAACAGGTGCAGTAAGAGTGTTGTGAGTACATTGCTACGAAGGTGAGAAAAGAGGCATTTAGTCCAGGCTAAGTGGGGAAAAGAAGGTTTCTTGAGTAAGTTATGCTTGAACTTAAAGGACGAGTGGGAATTACTAATGGTTGTGGAAGAGGTCAGTCTGCATGAGATCATACTGTCAAATAAAAAATAAAGTCTTTCTTTACTAAGTCAAGATTTTATTTGAAAGAATTATTTCAAAGTGATGGAGAGGGTTACTATTGCAATAAGGAAAATGTTTCAAAATAAGATCTGCACCCTTCTTGAGGGTTAGGCAAAAGGGTTTTCCTTTTTATAGAAAGGAGTAAACAAGGTTAGAAAGAGCAGGGTGTGGGGAAATGGGAAAATGGGGTAAAGGGGTGTTGTGATTGGATGGTGAATGTCTTACCTTGAGGCCAGACTATTTCCTGGGGGAGGCCCTTAAGGAGGGGCTAGACACTGGCTCAGACGGAGTGCAGGCCAAATTTCAGGGGCCTGGGGGAAGGGGAGACTATTAACCAAAGTTTTGCTTAACAAGCATTTTGTTCTAATCATCAGTAGGAACAGAAGAGTTCAGCTAAACATTTATGAAGTGAACAATGGCAATTTGGAGGTTCTGTATCTGGCCTTGTCATAGATAAACAAGTGGGCATCTCGGAATCTTAATCTGAGCCATAAGGGGAAGGATTAGTTCTTTGCATTAAGTTATTTGTCAAAAAATAAGGGACAGGGGATTTCTTAACCTTCCCTGTTTTCCCAGATTATTATTCAACATGGTCAAGATGGAGAGCAAAGGCTGTTCTTTAAGCCATATTATGGGGCCTGATATGGATTTTTCTTATGAAAGAATACCCTTTTAATTATAAGAATGATATGGTCAGGGTGAGACTGGGAAGAAGGAACCTCATTAGGATATTGTTATAACAATCTCAATGAAAAAAGACTATCATGCATGTGTAATGATAGCAGTGATGAAGAAATAAGGAAACATTCTAGAAATATTCAAGAGATGAAATGGAAAAGATTGTAGGGTTGATTGGATAAGGGAAGCAAGGAAAAAGGAAATAGCTAGGATGATTGCCAACATTCTGTCTTTGTCAGTTTGCTCAATGGATGATGTGTCATTAATTATCATTCAGAATTCAAGAGAGTACTTCAAGGTGGGAAAGACAATGAATTCCATTTTGAACATGGTTAATCTGAAGTGTCTGTGAAATTCAGGTGGATATGTCTATATAAATATGACCTCAGTAGAGCAGTCAAGACAAGATATAAAGTCTGGGAACTGTTAGCGCTTAAGGAATTGTAAAATGGTGAGTGTGGATGAGATTCCTAAGTAAGAGAACATAGCCGGAGAAAAGCAGTGGGCAAAAGGCAAAATCCTGGAAACAGTAACAAACAAGGGGTAAGAGGGGAAGAGGAGGTGAGGAAGGAGGCAGAAGAAACTAGCAAAGTTATAGGAAGTAAACTGCATAGATGACAAGGTGGAAGCCAGAGGATTATACAAGTTCCAGGGGACTAGCAAAGAGAAGCAGGCGTTACACGTGATTAACAGAACGTGGTGGCTAATATGATTCCAGTATGGTACTGAAAAATTGAGGTAAATTGCTCACAAGGACTCGAGCCCAGGGAAGTGAAACAAGTAAGCTAACATTTGTAGAAAGAGCATCTGAGTTAGGTGAGTCTAAGAGATATTTTTTTGGGGGGGTGACTTTCTTGCCAGTCCTCATTTGCTAGCCTGTCAATCGATGTGGGACTACAACATACTGTATAGTTTGCGACTCAGTTGCATTAAAATTCAGCTCCATCCCTGTGTTCAAGGACTATTAGACTCAATCAAGGAACTCTTAACACTCGGTAGACTTCACAAATCAGAAGGAACAAGACAATTTCCACGAAGGACTGTGATTCTTATAGTTGTTTCCCTTCCTCACTTACAATGGTATCATTAGTTAGACTTCCAGGCACTACATAAAATGAAACCATTCACTCAGCCTGACATTTATACAGGCTAATCAAATGGCTGTGTGGTATCACAAACATCTAATTGTAGTACCTGAAAGAAGCTGGAAAAGAATTCATAAACAACATTCATAGTATAGCCTAAAAAGCCAACAGGTATGATTTTCTCAGCAATGAGATAAATTTGGAGAGAGGTAATTATACACACATTTCGATACCTACTGACGTGTGTGCTGAAAATCCTCCTTGCCCTCGTCAGTGTGTGAGACAAGCAAACACAAGCATAAACCAGTGACAGTTCCAACACACGTTCCCCACCTCCCGTGCTGTTACGTGAAAGCCAGTATGCCTTGCTTTCTCACATTTTGCAAAGTGGTGTAGATGAGGGTATCTTGAGAGTCCTATGGAAGGGGAACATGGAAGGCAGGAGTTTGCAACATCCCTCAAGAACTGCTGAGAGGTGCCACCAGCTTTTCTTTCCAGCATAGTTCAGATGTAAGGGAAAGACAGAGCACACGTGCACTATTGCTATGAGAACCTCCTGGAGGCCTCGCATGGCTCATAAACTACTCTGAGGATATACCTAGGGCATCTCCCTTTTTCTTAAATCACAACTAGAACTTAGAGACCCATAAAACTAAAAAACTCATGGAAAGTGAAGAAACACTGAATAATACAAAATGGAATACCCTCAAATTTGGTGTGAACGTTGCTATGCGGCACAATGTTCTTAAAACAAGAGAATACAACAACTTGATTTTGGTCATTTCTATTTCTGGCAGTCAGAGAAACGAGAAATGTTAAGTAAACTACACAAACCACTTTAGTCTGTAGAGCTCATGGGTTCACGATGCTCAGTCACTTGAAAGTAATACTTGGCACCTCAATAGAATCTTTAGTTCAAGGGTCTCAGTATTTACTAACACAAATTGCCCCCTACAAAACTCTGTGAGTCGGCCCACATTTTAGACATGGCAATCTTCAGAGAGATTTAGCAATAGCACGCCCCACTGCATTGCAAGTCACTTGTAGAGTCAAAAATAAATCCCAAGACTTTCTGCTGGTTACGCTCTGCTCAGAAGATGAGTTGACATTTCTGTCCTCATTCTGAATCACTGGTTCTTCAAATATTAGGAGAAGATGTGACCCCAAAGACAGGACATTTATGAAAGTAAAATGTTGACTCTGAAGACAAATGCTATAACCATTTAAGGATGCCCAATCTCTTCCTATTCAAAATACTTCTTTCAGCAGGTGTTCTCAAATCCAAAGTATGAACACTTTTTCTCATTTAGGCAGGAAACTCAATATCTCCCTCTTGTCTGCCTCTTCCTCCTGTTCCCTGTCGCTCCGTCTCCCTCTCCCCTCTTTCTCTAATACGTAAAAAAAAAAAACCACCCACATTAATGACATGCTAGTCCCCTTGGAGATTTCTTTCCCAGAAATACAGTAAAGACAAATGCTGGAAAATAAATGACACTTAGTGCCAAAATAAATGTCAAGAAGACTATTCACCATCTCCTATCCCCTGCCTCCTCCTGAAGAGCTCTTTAGGCCCTCAGCACTCAAGATCTGTTTAATTGTAATACTAACAAGCCTAGTTATGAAACTTTTTGCTCACAGCAGAGTGGAAGCAACATATTAGAAGAAAAGGAGGTAGGTGACTGACTAGTGACAGGCAAGCATAAATTATAAAATGATGCTTCTCATGAACAATATTTTTTTTTTGCAAAATACAAAAAAATACATACAAAAAAGACAAGCCTTTTTCAGAAGTTTGTACTTGCTAACAATGTTTTGAAGAACTGTACTAGTTATCTATTGTTGCATAAGAATTACCACAAAATTTAACACCTTAGTGTTATCTGACAGATCCTGTTGGTTAGGAATGCAAGGGCAGTTCAGCAGATCCTGAATATAAGGACCTGAATATAAATAAATCAAATAAATAAATAAACAAATGAATGAATAAATAAATAAATAAAGGACCTGAATATAAATAAATAAAACTACTATTCTCTAGTCTATTACCATGAAACAAAGACAGTGTGACCACCAAAAAAAGCAGGTTGAAAGTAATCTCAAAATAGAGGACTGTACTTTAAATTTTCATGTAACTGTTCTTTTTTATTTTATTATTTTAATTTTTGGTTTTGTTTGAGATCATTGAAAATTTTTTCAGGGATGCATTATGTTATGGGAGGGACATTTCTAAACTATTGATCTAATTGAATTTAGCTCATTTTATATTAGAAAGCAAAGACTAGGAGAGATTAACAGATTTATTAGAGATCACAAGGCTAGAGGCATGGAACTAGGACCTGAACTTGTTATACATTCTTAGTCGAATATGTTTTTTCCCATTTCAATCAAGCAGCTGAAGGTATAGAGGGAATCAACAACAAAATTATTGCTTTTATGATCTGGGAAGCTGAAATTGATTACATTTCTTGAGAAGCAGAATTTGGAAATTTCCTCTGTTTAGTCTTCTAAAACCTGGCTTTCTTCTTCAAAACTTTGCTAAATTATTAAATTTCTGTTCAGTCTTACCATTTCTTTTGCATGGTGAGTCACTGTCATCAACACTCTCGGCATACTCTCTAGTCCCCCTGGCCAGGGAGGTGCTCTAATGGTGCCCTCTCTCGGTCCCTGTGCTTGTATCACAGTCCTCTCCGTTCACACAGTCCAGTCTGGTGAAACCGCTGGTAGTTTTGGCCTCTTAAAATCACCTTCTAAGTAAGAATCTGAGGGAGTGGCCAGGTCACCTGAATATAATGAAAGATATCCAAGTGATTTTGATGCACCAGAAGATTTGGGAATCAATAGTCTAACAAAAGTGACCAAAAATATTATATACAAAAATATGAATGAAAGTACAAATGTAATTTATTATTAAATTGCTTCTTTTGATTGTAAATTTAATAAAATAACTCCCTGCAATTCCTAGTGTATACATAAATAAATTAAATTAGCTAAATTTATCTGATATGCCACCTTGGCAGAGTTTCTCATTGAGCGATTGATGGCTGAGCAGAATTGAATTCCTGAGGGGAAAATAGTGACTTACACAGGTTTCAGAAAATGAGATCCTTGGTTAACTGTTTCAAGTCATTAAAAAAAAAACCTGCATATGAACAGTACATTTTACTAGAAAGTAGATATTTATAAACAATGGAGAGGTGGAATATAGGGACCAACTGATGACATTGTTGAGGCAGCCCAATACCTCATGAGACTTTTGAGATACAATTCTCCCTGAGTCACATTTCTACATGTCTTCTGAACAGAGGCATTGGCTGCTTTTGTTCCAGACTATCTTTTCTAGGATGTTTGTAGAGTGAACAGCCTTGGAAGAGAGAGATGAGGTCTCCCGCTGAGCAGAGGGTAGATTTGTTTCCTGAGCAAGATAATAAAGATAATGTCTCTGTCCAGGGAAATGTTTGGACAGTTATCCATAAGATGGTTTCCTAAGCTCAAGGTTCCTCAGCTGTGGCACAAAACAACAGTGTAAAGATCTTCTACCTTGATCCCTCAGCATCTTGTGGATCTGGGGAGCAAGGGGAACCAAACTGACACAAACATGAAACTCAAACTGCCTGCTGTGCCATGAGTATGGAAGTCTTTTGTCTCTAACCCAGGAGTCTTGTGTCTTCTGCCAGCATCTGTGAAATGGTGGCAGGCTTTTTGACTTGCAATTAAAGTAAAATCTCAGACCCTTCATAGTTCTTGACAGATACTTTCTAAGTCCTGATTTATATGCTCTCCATACCAGTTCTGGTTTCTGTTGCTGCCTTCCAATAAAGAAATCCTTACGCTACTTCCATTTTAAACACCAGCACTTTCCTGTACAAGGTAAGAACAGAAACTTCAAATGAAATGACTGTCCCACTGAGCCAGTTTTTGAGTGAATACAGGCATGCCCGATGGCAGTGGGCTCTGCATCAGTGACTTTAAGAAAAATCCTAGTACTGTCCTTTACTGCATAAAAGTGAAATGGTAGACTGACTATTCTGGCTCTTTGTGTGATATTTATGGGTTTCTGCTGAAGGTAGGGAGTCAAAGGTGCTTCCTATAGGTTATGTAGAAATTCCTGTCCCTATATCGTGGTCATTTGATACAAGAACTTTTTGACCAGCTCTGCCTGCTGACATCAGAACCATGGTGGCTTGTTACAGTGTAAAGGGCATTAGGTAGCTAAGGATGGGGCTGCAGTATTTCAAGCTTAAAATGGCTCCACATAGAAGTTGCCTGTCATGGCAACTTTGATTCATAAAGAACAAGTCCACAAACAAGGTTTCCCTTTTAATGTAATAAGCATCTCTATGAAAAACAAAGGAGAAAATGTCATTATTACTATGCTATAGAAACTGATTGTCAAAGTAGTAAAGTAATACACCTGCTGTTATGGTAATCATTGACTAAACTGAAATTTCATTTAATTGACTTTTCCTTTCCAGTAGTTTGAAAACTACTAACTCACATTGTATTTCTACTTGATATAAGTAGCCCACTAAGTTCTAGTGTAAATTTTATACTGAAGAAAAGGAATATATATATATATATATCGAGTGTGTGTGTGTTGGAAGTGTATGGATGTTTGTTTCCAAATCTGCAGCATAGAGACCAGACTTGCAAAAACTGACAGGTGGGAGTTCTACTTGCCTATATATTTAAATATACGTGTGTGCATGTATATATATATATATATATATGTAGTTTTTGTCACAACTTTATAGGGCAAGTTATTGCAAAGCTGAAAGTGGGAAACCCATAAAGTATAGATAGGTCAAAAGTTAATTATGATCCCTTGGGGAATCATTTATTTAATAGAACAAATCAGCCATTTAATCAACAAGTATTTGCAAAGTGTCTACAATGAGCCCAGCACTGTCAGATGCTGGGGAATCAGTGCTAAATAAAGCACTCAGTGATAAAAATCTGGGAGACTTGGGGAGGAGATGGTGAAGGTTTATTGGATAAATTAGCCAGGTATGTGATGAATACGAAGAGCATCTTCCAATAGGAAGAAATAGCAGTTTTTCAAAACTTATAAGCCTGAGAATCCAAACAGATGATGGTGCTGGTTTCGAAAATGATAGAAATATTTAACTTCAATAAATATTTAGTTTCATATTGACATCTTGGTTGTGTATAATGCATGTGCAAGAATTGATTTTTGAGGCAGTCACAACACAGCACCTGTAAGGAGAATATTTACTAACATGTTTTTCAAGTTATCAGGAAAGGTTAACTTGTGTTAACAATTAGAAAAAGTCAAAGGTATTACATCATATACTATACATATTTAATAGGCCTAATGTTCATAAAAATGTAATTTTGACCAACAGCATAATAGACATATAGTATAAAACTTGTGTCTCTGACTCATCAGCAAATCAATAAATCCCATAGCTCCAGGAAGGTACCACACCAACTTAAGCATAAGTTATTAAGCATATGTGTTAGAATTTGAATTTAGTATACATTTTATCTACGCAGATTATTTTGTGAAAGGAAAAATAGCCCTAAATTGACTTTTCTTTCATTCTAAAATTCTTTGCTCAAACTAAAAAAGAAAACCATTGTCTTCCAAGACCTCTCTTTTCCTGTGGGTCAGTAATCATTACTTGGAAATACATAAAGCCTTGCTCTCAGGTAGCATCTATGACTATAACCCAACCCTGGGAATAATTGTGAGGAAAGCTGACTTTCCACCTGCCTTTTCTCTGCCCATCTCCTTTTTTCCTTGTATTCTTGCTACCTCAGGAACCAGATATTTTTATGCTGTCCTGGACTCTTCAATGACATGCCCTCTCCACCCTACCATCACAAATTAGGCTCAGTTTCAACATATCCAGCCTCAGACTCTTCACATTTGTTATTCTTGAGTCTAACTCCTAAAGATTCAATAATTGTTAATTTGAAAAAACAAGCTTTACAGAGTTATTAGTGGCCAATCCAGAGGTAGTACTGGGTTTGCATATTAAGAATGGTTTGTGGTGTCAGAGAGATGTGGGTTCAGTCAGATATATAGCCTTGCACTGTGTGACCTTTGCCAAATCATTTAACTGCTCTGAGACTCAGTTTTCTTCACTAGAAAGTAGAAATAATAAAAAGTACTTTGTAAATTTCCTGTTAAAAGAAAATGAGTTTAAAGTGTCTTACAAACATTAGATGCTTAAAATGTTTAGCAATTGATATTAAGAAATCATTAAAATACTGTTCCATTTGAGGGGCTCTCATTTTAAAGGTAGAAACTCATCAGAGTGGAGAGTGAAGAACATGTGAGGTGAAGAAATGAAAACAACAAGAATAGAGACCTTTTGGTAATATCATGGAGAGCTATGCAAAAGAAGACTGAAAGAGCCTTTCCATGAAAGTATTTCCCTTTCAAAGATCTGAAATTCTGCTCTTAGACTCTATTCATTCCTAAATAACAGTTAAAGACCATTTCCTGAAGGCAACATAACTCATTGTGTCTCAGTGATAATCCCAAACCCTCTCATTAAGAGATACAGAAGATACGACTGACAAAAGTTATATAATTTACTGAAGGTAAAGGTCTAAAGAAATTAGCAACCAAGTAGCTGGCTCCTCCTCCTCCCACATTCCACTGCACCATCCTGTGATTCAGGAATTTGAACTTAGTAAAATCTTATAACTGTGTTGAGTTACAACTTGTCAACTTTACTAAAAACTCTTATCAGAGAGGCCAGCAACATGGGCAATGTTTCATTTGGATGGACTCCAAACTGTCTGAATAGATTGAACTTACTTTCTATCAAGATCTTTGAAGAGAGGGGATTGTTTTTAGTTTTCCATATTCTAAAAGTATAAACAATAAAATCTGACAATTTTAAGCAAAGTAATTCTGAGTTATTAGTAAGCTAGAAACTGGACATTTTCTAAGGACTCAGGCCCTGTGGGCCTATTGTTAACTATTGTTAATTAGATGTGTTCACCCAGTAGAAAACTCAGGTCCACTGGCCACCAGAGCCATGCTTGTCCTACAACACTACACTGAGGCATTCCCAAAACACCACATTTCAAATGGCTTGACTGAAGTGTGAGACACCTTAAGGAAGAGGACTGAAGCAGGGATGCCATACCCAAGATAATAACGAAGTAAGAAAAGTCAAAAGACCAAGAAGAATATGTGGGATGAAAGGATGAGAAGAAATGGCAGGGGGTGGGCAAAAGCATAGAGGGAAATGATTAAGGAATTCAAGTCAAGATATAGTATCAGGAATTAGAATTGTCTTAGGTTTGGTCCTCCAGAAGTGTGTCCTGAGATGAGAATTCACAGTATATGTAATTTATAATGGAAGTGCTCCTGGGACAGAAAGAGGAAGAAATCAAGCAAAGGTAAGCTTTCATGCAAATTTCCAGCCTTAGCTGGATCTCTTGGGGAAGCTCTGGAGTATAAATCATTCTTCACTTTTTTTTTTGTCCTGATATAAAACAAAGGAGGGCTTCATTCTGTGTCACAAGTCAGTCATTGGCCTAGGGCTGTCCCAGGGGGATATGAACTCCCAGGCACTTCTGCCTCTGTGTTGCAAGCAAACACAATGGTTCCAATAGACAGGCATCCAAAGGGACTTACAGGTACAGGCCATAAGAAACAAAAGGCACAGAAGTCAAGGGAGGAGCAAGCACAAGGGTCAA
The DNA here is from genome assembly GCA_004027955.1 of Chaetophractus vellerosus. Taxonomy (NCBI): domain Eukaryota; kingdom Metazoa; phylum Chordata; class Mammalia; order Cingulata; family Chlamyphoridae; genus Chaetophractus; species Chaetophractus vellerosus. The sequence continues at coordinate 16,521 of PVKH010011665.1, forward strand.
AGGCATCAAGGAGATCTGGGTGGAACACCAACAGTGTCCTCCTACAAGGGTTAAAGAGAAATAGCAACCGGAATGAAGTAGGAAGCAAATGATTGTATTAGAGCCAGAACAGTCGGCTTTATGGCGTGCTCTACGTTGCGTGGGAGGGAGGCAGCGTAGCTACTGCCTTTAGTTTAAAGGAGAGTGGGACCAGGTAATGTATGTCTAAATGTAATATAATATAATGCTCTGATGGTTAACACACAAGTTGTAGCAGACTCTTTATCGCACAGGCATTAACAGAACTATCAAGATTTTCAAGGCTCAGTCATTTCAATACTTACTGCAGTCAAGTTGGTTTTATTATAGGGAGCACTCTTCTTTTTAAGTAAGATATGGAAATAAATAGATTGATTCTTATCTAGAGTCTCTATTTTATATAATAGAGAATATATAATGTGACCCTGTGCTGAATATAGTCCATTTTCCCCTCCAGAATCACTTTATATACTTCTTTCCTCTATTCTTCACTCAAAGATTGACCTATAGGAAATACATCAACAGGCCCCTTTGACTTTTTTGCTTCTTGCTGTTTTTTTGCCAATAGGAGGTATAAGTAAATGATTTCAGGGCAAGAAATATAAGGTCATAATATTTATTCTTCCAACTCTCATTCTGCCAAGCATCTTTGGGTTGGTGGCTGCCCTATAGTGAAGGGCAGCTCTCTCCAAACAGTTACTCACTTAGGTTTAGGACTGGAGGTTGTAGAGCCTGTTCTTACTCCCCTTGAGGTATTTCAATCTTTTGTTGGTTTCCTTACTCTCTGTTGACACCTTTGCAAATTATCTCAAAATATCAAGTGTATACATGTAGGCCAAATGACTGATAAAGACCTCCTACAATTAGCCTTGCCAAGAAGAAGTAGAAGAGAGTTTCATGGATTGGACTTATTTGCAACATATCACTAATAAACCATGTTTTTATAATCACCTTAGAGTATCCAAAGCAGAAACAAAACTATTTTATACATTTTTATGGGATTGTCATTTTATATGTTAACGCCCTTAATAACTGGAGCTACAAGACCATTCCAAAAAACCTATCCCTTGAAAATCTCTAGGGATCATTGCACAATGATGATAATCAACAAGGAATGATGATCCCTTAAATTTTC
>PVKH010011666.1:0-17658 GCA_004027955.1 Chaetophractus vellerosus
GATTCTTAAAATAAATTTGGGGCACTTGAGATCCTTAGAGTGCTGCCTTGTACAGAGCAAGTGTTATATTAGGCTAAACCTCATGGAAATACCACAGAATGGCAATTCAGCGTAAAACAAGTGCTTGCAATTACTACTTTCCCAAACACTCCCGGTCCCAATTCTGCTGGTGCAGGTCAGAAGTCCCTTCTGGAGAAGCCCTGATTTAGTCCTTGGAATTTCCCAATTCCTTCAGTCTGCCTTATGTCTTGGCAGCATGACCTTTGCTTGCCAATATCTTGTAATAGAAAATGGGGCAAATATCCAGTAAGCTTGGGCAAGCCTTGCCATCAGCTGCATCACAGATTATTTTGAGGACTGGTTAATGTAGTACTCTTAGTTGTTGGAAAGAAGTATACAAGTAAGAAGTATATAATATTAATTATTGAATATTAAATTATAAATTATTTTTCCTTGTAATGGAGGATTTTTTTGACAGCAATATTTCCTCTTTTGTTCAGAGAAATCTCTAGTCCAGAAATTTTTATTCATACTGCTTTTAACATACTGTTTGCTTTTTCTCTAAAGGGAGACAGTTCAGATATATCTATATACTGCAGTTTTCTCTAATCAGTCTGTAGCATTATAATCCAGGGTGCTTGTTAAAAATCAGTGGGAAGGGGTATAATTAGTCTTGAAGGGGTAAAATAACAAATATCAGGAAAAAAATTAATGAAGCAGTGTTTTGATTCTTGATTATTGTAATTATAATGGTGCGGCTATTTCTGCTATAGTGAAGCTCTTAACATTTCCAATAACTAACCTTTTCTCTGGTTTATTCTCTCAGATGTATTTTAACTGTCATCTGGATGGAAACTGTATGGCAGTTGCCAGCAGGAATAACCTTTTAGTTTTATTTACAAAACACATATATTTCTAATGAGAATGCCAAATATGGCAGCACTCCTGCTTTTTGTTGACATGCATATCCTGATCCTATCAGAATTCCCTTTCACCAAGTGAAATCTCACAATGAATTTGGTAAAAGATTGAAATTAAAGTGCAAGAAATCTAAGCATCTGATTTGAGTCACATATCTATTGCGCAGTGGCCGTTGACTCGGCACTCTGCAGAGGGTAGAGGTAGTGCAGCGTGGTGGACCAGAGCCGGGGCTCTGGAGCCCGAAGCCTAACTTGGAATCCTGGCTGTGCTATGCACTAGCTCTGTTACTTAAGTGCTCTGAGCTTCATTTTCTTCATATAGTAAAATGGGAGTAATAATAATAATGCCTACTTGTTAAAAGGATTAAATGAGTTAAGACGTGAAAACAGTTGGAACTGTGCCTGGCTCACAGCAAACACTCAGCAAATAATTATTACTGTTAACCTTTTCTTCCTCAACAATGTAGAGCTCCAGCCTACTCTTTTACCTCTGAAAGGGCACAATCAATGTGGCCTAGTAAGCTCTTTGTAGAGAAAATTCTTATTAGGTAAAGGAAGATGCAAATCTGCCAAAGGTTTGCATCTATAGATGAAATGGAAGAAGCCATTTAATACTGATTTATTTAATTGTCTGACTTTTCCCAATGTAGTTTTGAGATAGGGTGTTAAAATGAAACAAGTAGGGAGATAGAAGGTCACTCCTGGGAAACGTTTGGGCCAGGTGTTACCACTGATTTTTCATTTTGTCAATGACAAGTATTTTTATTTCATTGCCTTTACTAAAATCAAATGCATTCTTGGTTACTATTTTTTAAATAAAGCATTAAATTTTGTGGTTGTGGTGTGTTGAATTATGTCCTCCAGGACACACCTTCTTTATCTGCATTGCTGTGGGTGTGAACCCATTGTAAGTAGAATCTCTTGAAGATGTTATTTTTAGTTAAGATGTGGCCTCAGCTAAATGAAAGAGTGTCTTAATCGGGTTCCTGGAGTCCTTTATAAGCAGAAGAAATTCAGAAACAGTCAGAAAAAGCCACAAGGAGAAGCCAGCAGCAGAAAGTCAATGGAACTAGAAGAGAAAGGAGAAGACTGCTCCCTGGGACAAGAGGCAGGGATTCAAGCCAAGGAATGCCAAGGTTTTCGGCAAGCCAGCACCAAACGCTACCAAGCACAGAGGAAGCAAGTCTTCTAGCCTCAAAACTGTGAGCCAATAAATTTCCACGGGTTAGCCAGTTATTGTGTGGACTTTGTCAAAGCAGCTGGGAAAATAAGACAGTAGTAACTGTAGATTCACACGCCATTGCAAGAAATAATGCAGAGAGATCTTGTGTACCCTCTACCCAGTTTTCTCCAGTGGTGACATTTTGCAAAACTATAGGACAATATCATAACCAGGATACTGACATTGATACAGAACATTTCCATCACCACCAGGTCCTTAATATTTCCCTTAATAGCCACACCCACTGCCCACTGGTCTCCACCCCTGCTTTCACCCTTGGCGGCCACTAACCTGTGTTTCCTCTCTATAATTTTGCCATTTTGAGAATGTTATATAAATGGAATTATACAATATGTAACTTTTTGCTATTGGCTTTTTTCATCAGCTTAATTCTCTAGAAATTCATCTAGGTTGTTGCAAGTGTCACTGGTTTGTTCCTTTTCAGTGCTGAGTAGCATTCCATACTATGAATGTACCACAATTTAACCATTTACTGTCTGAAGGACATCTGGGGTGTTCCCAGGTATTGGCTATTATGAATAAAGCTGCTATAAACATTTGTGTGCAGATTTTTGTGTGAATGTATGTCTTCATTTCTCTTTTATAAGAAATTGTCAAACTGTTTTCCAGAGTGGCTGTGCCATTTTATATTCCCACCAGCAATGTCTAAGTGACAGTTTCTCACATCCTTGCCAACCTTTGGTGTTATCACTATTTTTAATTTTAGCCATTCTGACAGATGTGTAGCAATATCTCATTGTGGTTTTAATTTGCCTTTCCTTAATGGCTAATGATGTTGAATACATTTTCATGTATTTATTTGCCATCTGTATATCTTCTTTGGTGAAATGTTTCTTCTTGTCTTTTGCCCATTGTTTGTTTTTTACAATTGAGTTTGGAAGCTTCTGTATATATTCTAGACACTAGTTCTTTGCCAGATATGTACTTTGTAAATATTTTCTCCCAAACAGTAGCTTGTCTTTTAATCTTTTTAACATGATCTTTTGAGTGTTTAGTTTTTTTATTCCTCCCTCCCCTCCCCTTCCCCCTGCTGTTTGCTCTGTGTCCATTTGCTGTGTGATCTTCTGTGCCTGGTTTTTTTGTCTTCTGTTTTTCTCCTCTAGGCTTCACCGGGATTCGATCCTGGGGACCTCCGATGTGGGAGAGAGGTAGCCTGTCACTTGTGCCACCTCAGTTCCTGGTTTCTTTGCGTCTCGCCTTGACTCTCCCTGTGTCTATCTTTTGTTGTGTCATCATCTTGCTGTGCTGCGCGGGCCTGGCTCACCTCTACCAGGAGGCCCCAGGGATTGAACCCGGGTCCTCTTCACACGATAGACAGAAGCCCAGTCGCTTGAGCCAACATCCGCTTCCTTGCCTGTTTAGTTTTATAAGAAAATGCGAAACTTTTCCAGAGTGGCTATACCATTTCGTGTTAATTTACATTAATTTTGATGAATTTCAGTTTATCCTTTTTCCATTATAAATTGTGCATTTGGTATCAAGTCTAAGAATTCTTTGCCAAGCCCTAGATCCTGAAGATTTTCTCCTTTTTCATCCTGAATGTTTTGTAGTTTTACATTTTACATTTAGGCCCGTGATGTATTTTGAGTTAATTTTTGTAATTAGATCAAGGCTTGTGTGTGTGTGTGTGTGTGTGTGTGTGTGTGTTCATGCACATGTGCTACGGATGTCCAGTTGCTGCAGACCATTTGTTAAAAGGCTGTCTTTCCTCTATCACACTGCCTTTGCACTTCTGTCGAAAGTCAGTTGAACAAAGCTCCTGTGCGTCTTTTCTGGGTTCTCTGTGCTGTTCTGTTGATTTCTGTGTCTGTCCCTTTACTAGTACCACACAGCTGTGATTCCTGTAGCTATAGGACAAATCTTGAAATTGGGTGCACTGATTTCTCCCAATGTATTCTTCTTTTTCACAATTGTTTTAGCTATTATAGTTCCTTTGCCTTCTCATATAAATTTTAGAACAGTCTGTCTACATCTACAAAAAATCTTGCTGGAATTTTGATAGGAATTGCATTAAGCCTTCACATCAATTTGGGAGAAATTGACGTCTTTACTGTGTTGGGTTTGGCAATCTGTGGGTGTTTAAATCCACTTTTTAAAATTTCTTTGATTTCTTTCATCACCATTATGTAGATGTTAGCATACAAATCCTGTACATGTTTTGTTAGATTTATTTTTTAACTTATTATTTTGAAACAATTTCAAGTTTACAGGAGAGTTGGAAAAATAGTTCAAACCCTATACAGAGAACTCCACATACTGCCACCCCCAGATAGCCAGAAACCCAGATCCACCAAATTTAACATTTGCCACCTTTTCTGTTTCTTTCTTTCTTTTTGTTCTTTCTCTCCCTCCCTCCCTCCTCCCTCCCTCCCTTCATCTACCTCCATCTTTCATTTTCTGAACATTTGAAAGCAGGTTGCATACATTGTACCCCTTGGAACACTTAATACTTTCATGTGCATTTCCTATGAACAAGAACATTTACTTAGGCAATTACCTTATGTGCATGATTTTAAATGGTCTTATATTTTAAGTTTCAGTGTCTATGCTTTCATTTCTAGTATATAGAAATACTATTAATTTTTTTGTATGTTTTGTATGTTTATCTTGTATCCTATGACCTTGTTGAACTTATTTATTAGTTCTAGGAGGTTTTTTCTTTTTCTTTTTCTTTTTCTTTTTTTTTGTAAGTTCTTAGGATTTTCTATGTAGTCAATTATGTCCTCTGTAAATAGGGACAGTTTTATTTCTTTGTTTCTGATCTGTATGCCTTTTATTTATTTTTTCCTGGCCTATTGTATGACTAGAACTTCCAGGACTATGTTAAATAAAAGTGGTGAGAGCAGACATTCTTGCCTTGTTCCCAAGCTTAGGGGAAAAACATTTGGTCTTTCACCATTAAGTATAATATTAGCCATAGGTGTTTTGTAGCTGCTTTTTACTAAGTTGAGGAAGTTCCCCTCTATTCCTATTTTTCTGAGTTTTTATCATGAATGGATATTGGACTTTGTCAAATGCTTTTCCTGCATCAATTGAGAAGATTATGTGTTTTTTCTTTAGCCTGTTAATATGGTAGATTACGTTTATTGATTTTCAAATATTGAACCAGGCTTTCATACTTGGAATAAATCCCACTTGAACATGGTATATACTTCTTTTTAAATGCTGTTGGATTTGGTTTGCTAATAATTTGTTCCAGACTTTGCCTCTGTGTTCATGAGGGATATTGAGCTGTAGTGTTTCTTGTTTTTGTTTTGTATTGTCTTTTTTTGGTTTCCGAGTAATATTAATTTCATAAAATGAATTGGGAAGTGTTCCCTCCTCTTCTGTTTTCTGAAAGAGATTGTATAGAGTTGGTGTTAATTTTTCTTTAAACATTTGGTAGAATTCCCCAATGTGACTTCCACCTGGAGATTTCCCTTTTGGGAAGTTTTTTAATTATAAATTTAATTTCTTTAATAGTTATGGGGGATGTTCAAATGATATATTTCGTATTGAATGAGTTATGGTAGTTTGTGTTTTTGAGAAATTGGTCCATTTCATCTAAGTTGTCAAATTTTGTGTTTGGAGTTGTTCATAGTATTTCCTTGTTATTCTTTAGATGGCTGCCTGGTATTTAGTGATACCTCCTATTTCATGCATGATATTGATAATTTATGTCCTCTCTCATTCTTCCTTGTCAGTCTTGCTAGAGGTTTGTCCATTCTATTGATCTTTTCAAAGAACCAGCTCTTTGTTTCATTGTTTTTGCTATTGCTTTTCTGCTGTATTTAATTGCTTTTGGATCTTATTTTTATTATTTCTGTCGTTTGCTTGCTTTAGGTTTATTTTGCTCTTATTTTTCTAGGTCTTGAGTTTAGGAGCTTAGATTAGTGATTTGAGCCTTTTCTTTTTTTCTAAAGTGTGCATTTAGCACTAGAAGTTTCCTATCCAGCTCTGCTTTAATTGTGTCCCACAAATTTTGATATTGTGTATTTTCATTTTAATTCATTTCAATGTTTTTTTATTTTTTTATTTTTATATCCCTTGAGATTTCCTCTTTGACCCATGGAATATTTAGAAGTGGGCTGTTCAGTTTCCAGGTGTTTGGAGATTTTCCTTTTACCTTCCTGTAATTGATTTCTAGTTTGACTCCACTGTGGTGGAAGAATACACCCTGTGTGATTTCATGTCTTTAAATATGCTGAGGTTTGTTTTATGACCCAGGATGTTGTCTGTCATGGTATATCTCATGGGCTCTTGAAAAGAAAGTATACTTTGCTGTTGTTAGGTTGAGTGTTCTATAACACTAACTTGGTTTATGGTATTGTTGAGCTTTTCTAGGTCCTTGTTGATGTTCTGTTAAGTTGTTCAATCAATTGTTGAGAGAAGGATGCTGAAGTCTCCAGCTATAATTGTGGACTTGTTTATTTTTTTCTTTCAGTTCTGCCAATATTTTTATCACATTTTTTGCAGCTCTGCTTGGTACACATGCATTTGGGATTGCTTTGTCTTCTTTGTGGATTAAACCTCTTATCATTATATGATGTCTCTTTCTGTTCCTATACTTTTCTTTAACTGAAATTAATGAAGCCACTCTTGCTTTCTTTTTATTAATGTTTGCATGACATATCTTTTTCAATGCTTATACTTTTCAACCTCATTATATCATTTTATAATATATAGGTCATATTTTTAAATCCACTCTGCCAACTCAGACTTTTAAGGGGGTGTATTTAGACTTTACAGTTAATGTAATTATTGATATGATAGGTCTTAAGCATGCCATTTCATTTTATTTTATTTTGATTTAAATTTTAAAAATATATTTGTTTACTTTTAATAGGCTTTATTTTTTAGAGCAGTTTTAAGTTTACTGAAAACTTGTCCAGAAAGTACAAATAGTTCCCATTTACTCACTCATCTTGACAGCATCTCCTAATATTAATATTTAGCATTAGCTTGGAACCTTTGTTACAATAGATGAATTAATATTGCTACATTATTATGAACTAAAGATCATAGTTTACATTAGAGTTCACTCTTTGTGTTGTACAGGTCTATGGGTTTTGAAAAATGCATTATGTGATGTGTCCACCATTACAGTATCACAGAATAGTTTCACTGCCCCCAAAATGCCTTGGTGATTATTGTTTGTACATTACTTATCACAGTTAATTGTTTTTGTCTTTTTACCAATTCAAGTGAAGTATAGAAACCTTACTTCCCTTTACATCCCCACCCTCCCCCTTGTAATATAATTAATTGTCTTAAATATTTCTTTTACATGCATTTAGAAACACATTAGGTAGTGTTATGATTTTTTTGCATCAACTGTCAAATATAATTTAGAAGACAAAAAGGAGAAGCAAAGTCTACTGTATTTGCCAATATTTTTGCTCTTTCCATGTTACAAGATTTCTTCTTTTATTGTTTCCTTTCTGTTTAGAGAACTACTTCAGCACTCATTTAGCGTATATCTGCTGTTGGCTAATATTTTTAGTTTTCCTCATCTGAGAATATCTTGATATCTCCTTCATTCATGATGGATATTTTCACTGGATATAAAGGGCTTTGGGTTAGCAATTTTTTTTCTTTCTGTACTTGAAAAATGTTGTGCCTCTTCCTTTGGCTTCCATGTTTCTTATAAGAAATCCACTATCATTTAAATTGAATTTGAATTGCATTTTCCTCTATAGGTAAGATGTTATTTCCCTCTCACTGCTTTCAAGAATTTATTTTGCCTTTAGTTTTCTGAAGTTTGACTATGCTATATTTTGGTGTGATTTCTTTGCTGTTATCCTGTTTTGGGTTTACTTACCTTCTTGAATCTGTAGTTTTATGTCTTTTGCCAAGTTTGGGGATTTTTCAGCTGTTTTTTCATTGAGTACTTTTTCAACCCTGCCCTCTTTCTCTTCTCTTTCTGGGACTCATATGTCACAAATGTTAAATCTTTTGTTACATTCCCATATGTGCCCAAGGCTCTGCTCATCTTTTTCTCATTCATTTTTTCTTTGTACTTCAGACCAAATAATTTGTATTGTTATATTTTATGGTTCCCTGATTATTTCCCCCATCCCCTCCATTCTGCTGTTGAGCCTATCCCTTGAGATTTTACTTTGTTTACTGTATTTTTCAATTCTAAAGCTTCCATTTGATTCTTTATGTATTCTATTTCTTTGTCACATTTTTTTTCCCATTTGTTTCAAGCATGTTTGTAATTGCTCATTGAAGCATTTTTTACGGTGGCTGATTTAAAATTATGGTCAGGTAATTCTAATATCTCTGTTATCTCAGAGTTTGCATCTATTGATAGTTTTTTTTTCTTTCAGTTTGAGGTCATTATGGTCTTTGATATGCTAGTGATTTTCAATTGAAACTTGGACATTTTAGGTGTTGTGAGACTGTGGTTCTTATTTAAATGGTCTGTTTTAGCTTATTGAGACTCCACTCCACCAGGAAAGGAGTGGGTATTATTACCCTGTTGCTGCCACGTGGGGAAAGAAATCATGTCATTGTCATGAAATCTTACTTGCCTGCTTTCCCTAGGTAGAGTAAGTTCCATTTTGCCTTACTTGATGTATTCTTGAGTTAAGGTATGTTCTTGAGTGTATGTTACAATGCTTCTTTGTGAAAAGAATTCCCTTTGAATTACCAGTTTGATTACTCTATTTATTTCCTACTGAGATCTTGCCTACTATGATTATAGAGCCAGAATTGGTTAGATTCATTATAGTTTTTTCATCTGTAAAATAAGAGGCTTGAGTTGACATCTGAGAAATATAGAAACTCAGGTTCGGAAGGGACCTTAAAAGACTAGGCTTTGGAATCAGATGGATCATAGTTCAAAGGTTGGCTAGTATGTATGCAATTTTACTAGCTGTAATGTCTGAGACAAGTTACTTAAGCACTCTGAATTTAAGTTTCTTCATTGGTAAAATGGAATTGATAACAGCATCTGTTGGAGATTTCATCATGTCCCCCACAAAAGGCATGTTCAGGACCTAACCCTTAGTCCTGTGGATTTGAATCCATTTTTAAATAGCACCTTTGAAGATGTTATTATTTAAGATATGTCCAAATTGAATCAGGGTGGGCCTTGATTCACTATGGCTGAAGCCCTATAAGCAAAGGAAATTGGACCCAGAAAGAGAAGCCATGGGGAGCAGCCAGAGGCTGGAAGTCAATGGAACCCAGAAGAAAAAGGAGAAGACACTGCCTTGTGCATTGCCATGTGACAAAAAAGCCAAGGAACCCCAAAGACTGGTGGCCAGCCAGATGATACCAACCCCAAGAGGAAGTAAGCCTTCTAGGCTCTGAACCTGTGAGCCAATTAATTCCTGTTGTTAAGCCAGTCATGGTATTTGTTTTAGCAGCTGAAACTAAAAGAGTATCTGTTTGCAGAGTTGTAAAAAGATTAGCACAGTGCCTGGAATATAATAATTGCTCCATAAAAATTAGTGGATTGATATAAAATAGATTCTCTTTGTGGATTAAGAGATTGGTTGGCTAGATTAACAAACACTCTTCATTTCCTATAAAACATATTGACTGGTGCTCACAGCATCCTGAATAATCATTGTTAGTACACCTCACTCATTCACTGTAGAATTTTAGGCTCAAAAGTTGAGTTACGTATTTTCCAAGGGTCACTTGTGTTTATTCCCAAACCAGTTTATGCACATTACATTTATAATTAATGTAATTATTATATAAACTGATTTCTTAGTATTAGTTTCCTATAGCTGTTGTAACAAATTACCAAAAGCTTACTGGCTTAAAAGTGTACAAATTTATTTATCTTATGGGAGGTCAGGAGTTCAAAATGGGTTTCACTAGGCTAAATTCAAAGTGTCAGCAGGGCTGTGTTTCTTCTGCAGGCTCTAGAGCAGGGGCTCTTAACCGTTTTTGTTGCCAGTCAGGTGAAAACCATGGACCGCTTACTAAGCCCACACCATACTGGGTGTATTAGTCAGCCAAAGGGATGCTGATGCAAAATACCAGAAATTGGTTGGCATTTATAGAAGGGTATTTATTGGGGGTAGATGCTTACAGTTACCAGGCCATAAAGCATAAGTTACTTCCCTCACCAAAGTTTGTTGACACATGTTGGAGCAAGATGGCTGCGGACACCTGCCAAGAGTTCAGGCAGAAAAAAAATATATGGGCAATTTTTAAAGGTTTCTCACTGTAAAATAAAATTCCTCACTTTCTTGGTTAACCAGCCAATTGCCAAGTAAAAGGTCTTCTATTATATTATTTAGACCAACCCACATTCCATCCCTTCCATTCTGAGAATATTCTTCCCTAATCCAGTGATTCTTGAAATTTTGGTGGGAGATTTGGACTCCTTTGAGAATTTTATGAAAGATAAGTCTGATCTTGAAAAGTGTGCATAAAAACAAATTTTTACTTTCTTTTTAGTAACTTGGGTACAAATAGTTGAGTTATTATACTCTTCAGTGCATGGCACAATATCATTTCTGGTCTGTGCAAAGCCATCCTCTTATTTTATTTTTACCTTAAACTCCCATCCCCATTTTCATGCCATTCACAGGCCTTCCTCCACATAGACAGCCCCTTAATTTATTTAATATTTATTCCTTGATAAGTATTGTTGAAAAATAAATAGTGTTGTTTTGCATACTCAATATTTCACATACAATTTTAAGGGATTTTATGCATCTTCTTTAGGCCATCCTTAGACACTAGGTCTGTGGGTCCCAGATTAAGAAGCTTTGACTTAAATCTATGCAGTATGGTAGCCACTAGCTTCACGTGACTATATTCAAATTTAAATTAAGATAATATACAATCCAAAATTAGGTTTCTTAGTCACTCTAGGCACCTTTAAAGTACTTATTAGCCGTATGTGGCTGGTGGCTACCATATAGGGTAATGTAGATATAGAAAACATATTGATCATCACAGAAAGTTCTACTGTACAGCTCTGCACTAGATGACTCATAACTATCCTAGCTTTAACACTTAAGGCTTACTCTATTTGGAAATATTTTCTTTACCTGTTAAGCTTGTGTGGTATAACTCATTCCATAAAACTGTGTTAGGGAGTTCCTGGTAAAGTAGTTGGGAGACAAGCCCAGAATGTGAAAACTAAGAAATTTTTCTGGATTCAGCAAGTTAGACTTGTGTATTCTGCTATTATTGGGTAAAGTTCTTTCTATTTCTGTTAAATCTAGTTGGTTTATAGTATAGTTCATGTTTCTATTTCCTCTTTGATCTTCTTTCTAGATGTTTTGTCCATTATTGAGAGTGGTGTATTAAAGTCTTCTAGTATTAATATAGAACTGCCTATTTCTTCCTTCAAATATGTCAATATTTGCTTTATATATTTTGGGGCCTGCTATTAGCTGCATATATATTTATCATTATTATATTTTCTTGTTGAATTCACCCCTTTGTCAGTATATAGTGTCCTTATTTGTCCCTTGTAACAGTTCTTGACTTTAAAGTATATTTTATCTTTTATTAGTATTGCTACCCCAGCTCTGTTTTATTTAGTATTTGCATGGAATATTTTTTCCATCCTTTTGCTTTCAACTTACTAGTGTCTTTGAATCTAAGGTGAATCTCTTATAAACATCATATAGTGGGTCATGCTTTTTTTTTTCAATCATTCTGCCATTCTTTGCCTTTTGACTGGGGAATTTAATCCATTCACATTTAAAGTAACTACTGATAATGCAGGACTTTCTTCCATGTCTTGGTCTCTCAATTCCTCCATTACTACTTTTCACATTTATTTGATCCTTTCTTGTGGACCATTTTGAGTCCCTTCTCTTTTCCTTTTGTGTATGTTTTTCAGATATTTTCTCTGTGGTTACCATAAGGTTTACTTTTAAAAAATATTTTATTGAAGTATATCATTCATACATGAACATAAATAAACAATAAATGTATAGTGAAAGTTATGAACTTACAAAACAAACATGCCTAACATCATACAGGGCTCCTATACATTATCCCACCACCAATACCTTGCATTGTTGTAAAACATTTGTTAGAAATTATGAAAGAATATCATCAAAATAATACTACAGTACTAACTATAGTCCATACATTACAATTGCTGTATTTTTCCCCCAACCCATCCTATTAAAATTATTTTTAATTTATTTATTTACTTTTATCCATTTTCACCCCTTCCCCCATTTTTGCTGTTTTTGTGTCCATTCGCTGGGCAATTCTCTGTGCCTGTTTCCTGCCCTCTCTTCTCATCCTTCTAGTGTCCTTTCCTTTCAATCTAAAGAAACCCCTTTTCCATTGTTTGTAGGGCAGGTTTGGTTGTCATGTACTCCTTCAGTCTTTATCTGAGAATATCTTAATTTCTCCATCATTTTGAAAGACAGTTTTGCCATAAACTTCTTGGTTGGTAATTATTTTCTTCAAGCACTTTAAATATTTTGTCCCACTGCCTTCTTGCCTCCATGGTTTTAACGTGAAATCAGCACTTAATCTTATTGGGGCTTCCTCAAATACTTGTCATGTTGCTTCTCTCTTACAGCATTCAGGAACCTCTTTTTCTTTGACATTCAACAGTTTTGTTTTTTTTAAGGTACCTGGGGTCCAGGGATTGAACCCGGGACCTCGTATGTGGGTAGCTGACACTCAACCATTGAGTCACATTGGCTTCCCTGAGTTGGTTTTATCATTTGTTTTGCTTGTTGTTTGTTTTTGTTTTTTCAGGAGGTACCGGGAACCAAACCTGGGACCTTCTATGAGGTAGGAGGGTGCTCAACTGCTTGAGCCACATCTACTTCCTCAACAGTTTTCTTATAATGTGCTGGGCATAGATTGCTTCAAGTTTATCATGATTGGGGCTTGCTGGGATTCTTGAATATGTATACTCACATCTTTTGTTAAATTTTGCAAATTTTTCTGCCATTATTCTTTTAATATTCCTTCTGCCCCTTTCTCTCTTATCCTTCTGGGACTTACATAATGCATATTTGGCACACTTGATGGTATCTCACTGGTCCTTTAGGCTGTGTTCACTTTTCTTCATTCTTCTTTCAGTTTCTCAGATTGGATGATTTCAATTGTCTTATCTCTGAGCTCATTGATTCTTTCTTCTGCCAGCTCCAAGCTGCTATTGAACCCCTGTAGGGAATTTTTCACTTTATTTTTTTACTTTATTGTGGTCTTTACCTCTGCTTGGTTCCTTTTTAAAATTTCACTTTTTATTGATATTCTCATTTTGTCCATATATTGTTTTCCTCATATTCTGTTTTTTTCTTCATGTTTTTTCATGTTTATTCACATTCAAATCTTTTCAAACATCCTTTGATGTTTTCCTTAGCTCTTTGAGCATATTTAAGATCTTTTAAAAAATATTTTGTCTGATATGTCCAAGGATTTGCCTTCTTTATTATTTCTGAATTTTTATCCTTTTCCATTGTATGGGGCATTATTTTCTGTTTCTTTGTTTGTCTTGGAAATTTTGTCATCCATTGTACATTTTAATGTTTTAATGTATTAAATCTGTAATCTAGTCCTTGAGCTGTCTCTTCCTCAAATTTGTACCCAGCTAGTGATATGACTGAGATTTCCTTTGTGTCAGGACCTCATAAAAACAAACAAACCAATGCAAAGAACACCTTCCACAATCTTTGCAAATTGGCTCTCTTTTGGCTGATGTGCCCCTTAGAGGTTTTCCCTCCTATTAAGATGTTCAGCCTGAGGTGAAAGCACAGGGTTCTTTCTGGTCTTTTCTGAGCTTGTGTCTTGTCCTGGGCATGAACTGATAGGCTTAGGAATTCCCACATTTACAGGAATCTGAGTGTCCTCTCTTATCTGTATGAAATAAATTTTTCCCTTCATCCAGGTTGCTCTGTTGTATTTCTTAACCCTGGCAATCCTTTGCTCCAGGCTGCTTCAATTTGATTTTTTTTTAAACAATGATTTAGGTGTCCCCAAATGCTTGTGCCTGCAGGGCAACTTCTGGGAGAGCAAGCCAGAGATGACCTTCCTGGTTCAGTGTTTCAGGCTTCCACCTGATAGACTGGTACCAGTAGACAGGCACACTTGTATATCCATAGGGACACTACCTCTGGAACATGGCCAGGGACCCACAGAGGGAGCACAGGCTAGCTCCACATCCCACTGGGGAGGTGCTGAGGGAAGGAGCCAGCAAGGGTGCCACGTGCTTCTACCATTTTTAAAGTCGGGCTTTTAAAATTCTGTACTCACCCAGTGACTGCAGTCCTCTAACTGTTTTCTGGAGTTTTGAGGAAGATGGCTCTGCCAGGTTTTGCTAATTCAAAGATTCTGTATGGGAATGGTACCACCATTATGGTCAACAGTGCCTTTTTATATCCAGATAGGAATTTTGTTTTCCTCATCAAGTCTACATAGACTTTATTTTAAGAGGTCATTCAGATGCTTCTCCTTTCTTTGATCTCCTTTCCATTTTACTTCTCAGGGTTCTTTTTCCCTCCTGGAATCAGGGACATCTTGGGATCTCTGTTCTGGTCAGTCCTAACAGGGGAAAGGTAGATTCTTATGGCCTGTTTTTTGTTTGTTTATTTGTTTGTTTTTTAATTAAATTGTTTCTTAAAATTTTTTTTTTTACTTCAGTTCTTCTTAATGGAGCATCTATAAAACAAACACACTTCTCTTTACTAAATTTCACAACTCCTCATAGCATAGTTTAAACAGGGATGAGTGGTAGAAGGAACAAAGTGCAGTGAGGAAGAAAGAAATGACCTGCTATATTATAATTAGCCTCATTTTACTGATGAAGAAACTGAAGCCTAGAAATGGTTCAATAACAAGCCCAAGATTATCTGGCTAGTGAGTCTTTGTGTTCCAAATTCAGTGTGCTTTGCCTTGTCACATTCTCTAACAATTTGGAATAGAGAGTTGCACAGTGCCCAGGCATACTCTCTGATACACTGGACTTACCAGATTCTTGTCAGCATCTTAGTCACTGTGAATCTTATAAATGGAGAGCCATTGCAGCTGAGAACAGTGGCTAATAGGAACATTTGCCATGGTCAGTAGATGTGAACAATAGATCGATTACATTTAAAAACGCGATACTCTGAAACTTTATCGAAATAATTTCCCTCATAAAATGTAAGCATACTTTGTGAGAATTGGTGTGTATGTAACAATAGAGAACAACAAAATTGGAACGTGATATGGTGTGGCATGGGCAGTTTTCTTGGCTCATTCCCAGGTCCCATCCAACCAGCGTCATCCTTAAAAGCATGTGAAATTCATATCCATGAGTGAGCAGAGTTACAAATGACTTCTTATCATGGATCTTCATACCACTCAGGAACAGTCAAACCCAGATGTTTACTGTTTTAAAGGAAATAGTGCACCTTAGATTGGCATTTTGAGAGTGTGCTTTCATTAGTGCTGCTCATCAAATGTTTCCTACTCTCTACCTTTTGGGCATATAGTAGAGCTGCACTTTTCTGCCCTTCTTTGGGATTGGGCATGAATATTTGAATTTATTTGGCCAATGAAATGTCACTGGAGGAGACCCAAGTCAGTTCTAGACATATGCCTGAAGATGCACAATCTACCACATTCTTTCTTTCTCCACAGGAATTGATGGTATTCTAGATTGCTGCTGCTCCTTCCCAGAGTGTAGAAGATGCTAAGTAGAGACCTCAGTCCATGATGTACATGAAGTGTGAATGAAAAAAAAAAACAAACTCTGTTTTTTTTTGTTGTTTGTTTGTTTTTTAGGAGGTACCAGGGATTGAACCGAGGACCTCGTACATGGTAAGCAGGCACTCACCCACTAAGCTACATCCTCTCCCTCCCAAAAAAACTCGTTTTAAGCTATGGAAATTCAGGCTTATTTGTTATTATAGCAGAACCTCTCCTCTCCTGACTGATATAGCTGGTGAATCTGCACATTATGCTGACAATGTTTGAAATAAAGATCTTGAATTCCATTCTTTCATTTTAGTTCCAAGATGCATGTTCTACTTGAGAACGATCACTCTAGAATGTTAGCTAAAACATGTTAAGAAATTAAAATATGTTTTACATGCACGCACACACACATTTGGTCTTCAGGTACAGTGGATTGAGTTAATCATAATTTGTGGCAATTTATTATCACTGGCCTGCACAAGACTTCTCATTTATATATGAATGTATGTATGTATGTATGTGTATTAGTCAGCCAAAGAGGTGCCTTCGCAAAATATACCAATAATTGGTTGGTCTTTATAAAGGGTATTTATTTGGGGTAGAAGCTTACAGTTACCAGGCCACAAAGCATAAGTTTCTTCCCTCACCAAAGTCCACGTGTTGGAGCAAGACAGCCACTGACGTTTGCCAGTGTTCAGGCTTCTGGGTTCCTCTGTTCCCGGGGCTGCATTTCTCTCCGGGCTTAGCTTCTGTTTCCTCCACAAGTTCAGCTGTAGACCATGAGGCTTTCTATGCTTTGTGTCTATCCATAAGGCCAGCTGTAGACTATCAGGCGAACGGCTCACTTGTCTTCTCCTGGAGCGCTCCCCTCCAACATCAGAACTGCTTCTCAAAAATCTGCTTCTCAAATCTCTGTCTTTGGCCTTGCCTTTTATACTTGAGACCACGCCCACTGAGGGGCGGGGCTCAACGTCCCACTGACGTGCAGTTAATGCCCCAATCACAACCCAATCACGCCCAGATTAAGAGATCAGTCTACAAGGGTAATTCAATTTATATTTTTGGAATTCATAATTACATAAAACTGTCAAATCATTACAGTATGTATGTATTTGTTTATTTCTTTGTATTCCTGTATCTTAGTCCTAGTCTCTCTTCTGACCATGAGCAACCATTTTAATGTGTTCAGTATGCATATTTTATTTGAATATGTTCTTGCAAGACCCAGATTTTTATGTTTGTATTTTAATTTACATATGGAGTATTGTATTTATCTGTTTCTTATTTTTTAAATTAAACATTATGTTTCAAAAATCTGTCCATATTGCTATATGTACTGCCTTATGTTTTGCTCCCCTCTAAGTAGAACCTGAAATAAGGACTTGGGTGTAAACTATTTGCTTATTTGGGAGGTGATTTCAGGAAATTGGAGTGAGAGAATTGGGATGGTGAGACAGGCATAGAAGGAAAAGCAAAAATTGGGATATCTGAGGAACCATGTAATATGCATCTCAGAATTATCCCTCCAAAGTATAGAAGGCTGGGGAATTTACTCACTGATTCTTGTCCCTTATTGTTTGAAGGTTGCTGCTGCGTGCATTAGCCTTCCATACTTCAGGGTTGTGCCTATATGTGTCCAGGGCAAACTCCCAAAATTTGGAAGACAGCCCTGAGTCTGAAAAGTTGATAGACATGTGGCAGGGGCTTGAGGTGGGAAACTGTCAGTGTGCAAACTACAAGTGAAGTAAAAAATGGGCTGAGGGGATATGGTGCAGGACAGTTGCTGCATAATTTACATAGTATGTGTCTGCCCAATTTTAGCATTTTCCCATAGATGAGCATCTTGGTGAGCTCCAGTTCTCTGGTCCATTGGACATATAT
>PVKH010011667.1:0-17655 GCA_004027955.1 Chaetophractus vellerosus
TCTCCTCTCTGCTTCTCTCTAATCTCTGCTTCTACTTGAGACCACCCCCACCGAGGGGTGGGGCTCAACGTCTCACTGACGTGGCAATTAACGCCCCACTCACAACTCAATCATGCCCAGATGAACAGATGAGCCTACAAACACAATCCAATTTATATTTTTGGAATTCACAATCAATTCAAACTCAAACCACCACACCCATACTCTTTAGTGAGGTTATTTTATACAGTCATAATAGTTGTAAATACATACAGGGTCTAGAATGGTTCCAAAGTGCCCTATGGATGGGATTAGGAAGAACCCTAAGAACTTCTCTGATAGCTCCCCAAAGCTGAGGTTTCCTTGCCTGTCCAGAAAATTCACCCCTTCAACTAACTCTCCCCCACAGCCCTGAGGAGGCACAGTATCCTTAAGCCTCCACTGTGGCCACCCCTTTCTGGGGCAGGTTGAAGCACTGGCTGCCCTCAGAGCTGTATAGCAGCTGCCAGTGCCTATTCCCCACTCTAACAGCAGGCTGCTTTTGGGCCCAGTCCCTGGCTAGTTTCTACTGGCAGAAAGGAACATAAAAATCCTCTTCCCCAAGAACAAGGGTGAAAACAACAGAGCACTAGTCACGGCTCTTGAATGGTGAATTCGGATCATGGGGCCCCAGGTTTCAACCTTCCCAGGACAAAGGCAGACAATAGCTATTGTTCCAACCTTATCCTTGACAGGGGCAGAGGTTATGGTGATTTAATGACACGGTGCCTTTTTTTGGAAGTTGGGAACATTTTACTGAAGGGTGACATTTCTCCAAGAAATGGGGATGGACAGGCAGGGTTAAGTATTGAAAACAGATTTTGATTAGGAAATTCAGATTTCTGGGTCCTGACTCTGAGCTACTGTTTCAACCAATCCTGGGCAAAGGCAGTAGCAGCCACTGTTTCAACCCCTCCCCGGACAGGGGCAGAGATGATGGACTTGGAAAGATATGGTGATTCCTTGGGGTAATGGGGGAACAGATTGCTGAAGGGCAGCTCTTCCCAAGAATGGAGGGGAACCCAGCCAGGCACTGATCATGGCATTTTTCAACAAATTTGAATAACTGTGTCCTGACTTGGAGCTACTGTTTCAACCCAACCATGCCAAAGGTGGCAGTGGCCACTGTTTCATCCCCACCCTGGACAGGGGCAGAGGTGGTGGAGATATAAAGACACTGTCCCTTCAGGACTGCAGGGAACAGCTTGTTGAAGGATGACATCTGCTGGACAGGACAGGAAGGTACAGCTATGGGGAGCCACCAAGGAGGCATTTGGCAACCTTTCTGATCCCCTCCCTAGGGCACTTTGGAGCTGGTCTGCACCCCCTTCATGTATCCCAGGCCCTGTTTTGACTGGGGAATACTGACTTGGGAAGATGCTGTCAGGGGTTACCCACCTCCCAGAGTTTTCCCTCTGGACAAGGGCAGCTGGAGATAATGAAAGGAGTGTAAAAAATCTATAGAGGCAAAACAAACAGAACAGATTTAGATTCCTGGAGAAGGAACAAAGAAAAGTAAACTTTCTCCTGGAGGTGAATCAATTGCACAAAAAGGGCAATCTTAAAATTTGTACGACATTTCTGGAACAAGAATCAGATGAAGAAGAATAAAAAAAGTCTGTTCAGTTAAACATGGGTTACTTTAAAGGTATAGAATAAGTTGAAAGAAGTATCAAAGAACCTTAACACAAAGTCAATCAACAATAATACTGTATGTAAGAGAGGGAAAGAAACCTTCAGAGTAAACTGATAAAGATAATCAGATGCCTAAACATCAATAAAAAATTATAAGCCAACCAAATAAACAGGAAGATATGGCCCAGTCAAGGGAACAAATTAAAACTTCAGATGAGATGCAGAATTTAGCAACAAGTAATTAAATATATTCAAACAAATCTCCTAAATCAATTCGAGAGAATGTAAGAAAATATAGATAAATAGATAAAGTATATTAAGACATTACTCTGTGATCATACAGAAGAATTTGAAAGTATATAAAGATGCATAACAGAAATTATGGGGATGAAAGTGACAATAGAAGAAAATAAAAACAGACTAGAGACATACAACAGCAAATTTGAACAGGCAGAAGAAAGAATCAGTGAACTGGAAGACAGGGCAATTGAAATTATATGGACAAAGAACAGTACAAAGCACACAAACATACATGTCATGGGTGTCCCAGAAAGAGAAGGGATAAGGTGGAGAAGTAATATTTGAGGAATTAATCGCTGCAAATTTCCCAACTCTTATGAAAGACATAAATATATATGTCTAAGAACCACAATGCACTCCTAACAGAATAAATCCTATTAGACTTACTTGGAGACACATACTAATCAGAATGTCAATGCCAAAGATAAAGAGAAATTTGAAAGCAGAAAGAAAAAAGGGATTACTCATAAACAAGGAACCTACAATAAGACCAAGTGCCAGTTTCTCATCAGAAAAAAATGAGGTGAGATATGATATATTTAAGGTACTCAAACAGAAAACCTGCCAGTCAAAAATTCTTTATCAGGCAAACTTCCCTTCAAAAATGAGGGCCAGTTTACAATATTCACAAACAGAAAATAAGAGAGTTCTCAAGGGCCCTTCCCTACAAGAAATACTCAAGGAAGTTATTCTGGCTGAAAAGGAAAGACACGAGAGAGAGGCTAGGAATAAGGTGAAAAAATTGAAGATTTTCCATAAAGATAAATAAAAGGGTTTAAAGAGAGATAAAAATAATATGACATATGAAAACAAAAGGATAAAATGGCCAAAGTAGGTACTGCCTTTACATTAATGACATTGAACGTTAATGGATTAAGTTCCTCAATCAAAGGACACAGGTTGACAGAAAGAAGAAAAAAGTATGATCCAACTACATGCTGCTTACAACATACTCACCTTACATGCAAAGGCACAAACTGATTGAAAGTGAAAGGCTGGAAAAAAAATATTCCATGCAAACTGTAACAAAAAAAAAATAGTTATACAACATCAGACAAAATAAAACTTAAATGCAAATTATTATAAGAGACAAAGAATGACACTATATATTAATAAAAATACAATGCATCAATAAGAAAAACAATCATAAATATTTATGCACCTAACCATGGTGCCTCAAATTAAATTAAGCGAACGCTGACAAAAATGAAGGAAGAAATAGACACCTCTAAAAATAATAGTTGGAGGCTTCAATATACCACTATCTTCAAATAGAACATCTAGACAAAGGATCAGTAAAGAAAGAGGGAAATTGAATTATATGAAGAAAACACTAGACCTAACAGACATATAGAGAACATTGCTCTCCAAACAGCAGGACATACATTCTTCTCAGGTGCACAAGGATTTTTCTCCAGGGTATACTATATTTTAGTATACCCTGGAGAATCAAGCCTCGATAAAGTTGGAATGATTGAAGTCATACAAAGCCACTTGTCTGACCATAATTGAATGAAGCTGGAAATCAATAGAAGGTTGATAACTGGAAATCCCACAAATATATGGAAGTCAAATGATAGTCTATTAAATTACCAGTGGCTCAAAGAAAAAATTGAAAATGAAATCAGTAAATATCATGAGAGACATGAAAATGACAACACAACATTTCAAAACTTATAAGATATGGTGAAGGCTGTGCTGAGAAGGAAATCTGTAATTAATTATATTCAAAAAGAAGAAAGAGCTAAAATCAAAGCCTTTAATGAACACCTGGAGGAACTAGAAAAAGAACAGCAAACTAATCCCAAAGCAGGCAGAAAGAAAGAAATAACAAAGGTTAGAGATGAAATAAATGAAATTGAGTGTAAAAAACAATAAAGGGAATTAACACAACCAAAAGTTGGGCCTTTGAGAAGATTAAAATCTTGGGAAATCTTTAGCTAGACTGACAAAAAAAAGAGAGAAGATGCAAATAAATAAAATAAACTGAAAGGGGGACATTACTACTGACTGCACAGAAATAGAAAGGATCATAAGAGGAACAACTTAATGCAACAAATTAGAAAACCTAGATAAAATGGACAAATTCCTAGGAATACACGAACCACCTACACTAACTCTACAAGAGATAGAAGACCTCATCAGAGCAATGGCAATGAAAGAGATTGAATCAGTCATAAAAATCTTCCCAAAAAAGAAAGGCCCAGGGCAAAATGGTTTCACAGATGAATTCTATCAATCATTCCAAGGAAAATCCATTCCATGGAAAATTTATACTAATCGTGCTCAAACTCTTCTGAAAAATTGAAAATGAGGGCACACTACTTAATCATTCTATGAAGCCAACATCACCTTAATAACAGAGCAAAATAAAGATATTACAAGAGAATAAATTACAGACTATTTTATCTTATGAATATAGATGCAAAGTGCCTCAACAAAATACTTGCAAATTGAATTTAACAGCATATCAAAAGAATTATACACAATGGTCAAGTGGGTTTTATCCCAGGTATGCAGAAGTGGGTCAACACAAAAAATCAGTTAATAAAATACACCACATTAACAATATGCAAGGGGAAAACACATAATTATTTTGATTGATGCAGAGAATGCATTTGACAAAATCCAGCAACCTTTCATGATAAAAACACTTAAAAATAGGGATAGAAGGAAATTTCCTCAACATGATAAAGGGCATATACAAAACCCCACAGCTAACCTCATATTCAATAGTGAAAGACTGAATACTTTCCTTCTAAGAAAAAAACAAGGATGCCCACTGTCACCACTGTTATTGAACATTGTGCTATAAGTTCTATGCAGAGCAGTTAGGCAAGGAAAAGAAATAAAAACCATCCAAATTAGAAAGGAAGAAGTAAAACTTTCAGTATTTGCAGATAATATTATCCTATATATAGAAAGATGCAAAATATTTACAATGGAGCTACTAGAGCTATTAAATGAGTTCATCAAAGTGGTGGGATACAAGGCCAACATGCAAAGTTCAGTAGTGTTTCTCTACAGTAATAATTAACAATCTGAGAAAGAAATCAAGAAAAGGTGTCCGTTTATAATAGCAACTATAAATCAATAATCTAAGAATAACTTAACCAAGGATGTAGAGGACTTGTACAGAGAAAACTACAAAACATTGCTACAAGAAATCAAAGACTTAAATAAATGGAAGGGCATTCTGGATTCATGGAATGGAAGACTAAATAACAATGAGAAGTCAATTCTACCAAAATTTGTTTACAGATTTAACAAAATTCCTAATGAAATTCCAGCACCCTAATTTTCAGAAATGGAAACACCAATTATAAAACTTATTGGAAGGGTAAGTGTCCCCAAATAGCCAAAAATATCTTGAAAAAGAAGAATAAAATTGGAGGACTGCCACTTCTTGACTTGGAAGCATATTACAAAGCTACAAGGTCAAAACAGCATGGTACTGTCATAAGGATAGATATATTGACAAATGGATTAGCATTTATATTTCAGTAACAGACCCCCACATCTTTGGTCAGTTGATTTTTTACAAGGCTACAATGTCCACTCAACTGGGAAAGAATAGTCTCTGTAATAAATGGTGATGGGAGAACTGGATATCCAAATGCAAAAGAATGAAAGAGGACCCTTATCTCACACTATATACAAAAATGAACTAAAAATGGATCAAAGAACTAAATCTAAGAGCCAGGAATATAAAACTTCTAGAAGAAAATGTAGGGAGGCATATTCAAGATCTTGTGATAGGCAATGGTTTCTTAGATTTTGTAAGCAAAGTACAAACATGAAAGAAAAAACAGATAAATATGACCTCCTCAAAATTAAAAATCTTTTTGTGTCAAAGGATTGTCAATAATGTGAAAAGACAACCAACCTATTTAATGGGAGAAACTACTTGGAAACTACATGTCTGATAAGGGTTTAATATCCAGAATATATGAAAATGAAACCCTACAGCTCAACAATAAAAGGAAAAACAATCCAATTAAAAATAGGCAAAAAGACTTGAATAGACATTTCTCCAAAGAGGTATTACAAATGGCTAAAGTACATGAAAAGATGCTCACATCACTTTCTATTAGGGAAATGCAAATCAAAACCTTGATGAGATATCATTTCACACCTACTAAAAGTGTGACTATTTAAAAAAACAAGAAACTACAAATATTGAATAGGATGTAGAGCAATAGAACACTCATTCATTACTGGTGAAGCTGTAAAATGGTTCCACCACTGTGGAAGACAGTCTGGCAGTTCCTCTGGAAGCTAACAATAGAGTTACCATTTGATCTGTCAATCCCTTTACTAGGTATATACAGAGAAGAATTGAAAGCAGGGACTTGAATATATATTTGCACACTGATGTTCATAGCAGCATTATTCACAATTGCCAAACGAAGGAAGCAACCCAAGTGTCCATCAAGTGATGAACAGATAAACAAAATGTGGCATATACTTGCAATGGAATATTATTCAGCAGTAAAAGGAATGAAGTCCTGATGCATGCAACAACATGGATGAACCTTGAGGACATTATATTGAATGAAATAAGCAAAACACAAAAGGACAAATATTTTATGATTTCATGTTATTATCTCATTATGATAAGCAAATTAGGTAGAGTTAGAATCTAGAATATAGGTTACTAAGAGATAAAATGTGATTAGAGAATGAAGAGTTGATGCTTAACTTGTACAAATTTTCTATTTAGGCTGATAGTAAAGGTTTGGAAATGCATGGTGATGGTATCACATTATTGGTGTGTAATAAACAGCACTGAACTGTATAGGTCAATGTGATTAATAAAGGAAACTTTAGGATGTATACATTACTTGAATAAAATTTAAAAAATAAAACATATGACTGTACACAGAGAGAATCATATTTTAGATGAGGATTATTGTTCATAGTACAAGTACAAAAATGTTTTTCATGAATTATAGTAAATGTAGGATTCTAATATAAGGTGGAAATAATAGGGTGGTATATTGCAAAAATAAACCTAATGTAAATAATGTATGATAGATAGACCTATTTTAATAATCTGTCATCAATTATAACAAATGTAACTACTGTTAAAAATAGTACAATTATTTAAAACAAGTTATCATCAATACTAACAAATGTTCAATGCCAATGCAAAGTATTGGTGGTAGGGTGGTGTATGTGAATCCTGTATTTTATGCAAAGATTGTTTTGTAAACTTGCAACTTCTCTAATAAATAAAAAAAGCTGTCATCAGTGATTGGTCATGCCCACCCTGGTATTGTGGAAGAGGATCTATTTTAAAAAATTATTTTAAAAGAAACTTTAGATTACATAAATGCTTCATAAAATATAAGGGATTCCCATATGCCTCCCTCCCTCCCCCTCCCACACTTTCCCACATCAACAACATCCCTCATTAGTGTGGTACATTTGTTAAAATTGATGAACACGTATTGAAGCATTGCTACTAACTATGGATTACAGTTTACCTTATAGTTTATACTCTGTCCTGCACAATTTTGTAGGTTATGATAAAATGTACAATGGCCTGTATCTGTCACTGCAATGCCATGCAGGACAAATCCAATGTCCTGAAAATGCCCCTGTATTACACCTATTCTTCCCTCTCCTATCCCTCAGGACCTCTGGTGGCCACTGCCTTTAAATCAATGATAAGAGTTCTTCCATTGCTAGAATAATAATGTCTGCTTTAGTCCATTGTTCATTCCCCAATCTTGAGGATTTGGAGATGGTGATGCCCACTCTGCTTCTAATTGAGAGGGAGGTTAGATCCCATGGGGCAGGTGGATGAAATATGCAGACACTATTTGTTCCTTGGGATGAGCATTGTCCATCATCATCTCCTTGTTAATTGTCCTGGGTGAGTCTAATGAACTGGAGAGTAGGTGCTGCAACTCTGCTGAAATTCAGAGCTCAACTGTCACATGGATGGATCAAAGATTTAAGTCTCTGGGACATATATTTATCAAGTATAGTGCTAATTATAGGTCCAAGCAAAGCGGGGTAGATGAGCCAGGTGTAGAGAACCTATAAATGAGTCTAACTCTGTTATACTGGGAAGCATTAATTCCAGTATAAGTAAGGCTCACTGATAGGGTGGCAAATTCTTGAGTGTCTTCCCTGCTTATAGTTTCTGGATGTCTCTAGAGCCCTCTGGAGCCTTGCTATTTGAGGCACTGTTTGCTGTGGCAATCAATGAGATCCTGCTGAGATGTATATAAGGTAACCTCTGGAATGACCTCCTGACTCACTTTGAAGTCTCTTAGCCATAAAAACTCATTTGTATTTGCCATTTCCCCCTTTTGGCCAAGGTCTTTTTCCTGTTGATTTTAAGTCCCTTTCTCTCACCATCACACTAGCCAAGGGCTGGGCTCTAAGATACACTGCTGCAAGAGTGAGGGATAGGCTTTGGTAGACACCCCGTGGAGAAAGCAATATAATGTCCTTTACTGTAATTTATCAGCCTCTTCCTTCCACACTTCCTTCAATGCTATACAGTGTTTTGACCTCCAGAGTTTCAAAATAGTTGTTTCAGTCAGTTCCTGCCTCTTTAATAGTTGTTTTGGTGGAAAGACAGAGTCCTGGAGCTCCCCACTCCTCCATCTTCCCACAGTTCTCCATTACATCTCTTAACATCATGGTTATTTTTAATTATCTTTCTAATAATTCTGAAATCTGTGTCAAATCTGAATCTACTGCTGATACTTGCTTCATTTTTCAGACTGTTTTTTTTTCTTGCTTTTTAGCATGCTTTGTAATATTTTGTTATATATCTGACATAATATACTGGATAACAGCAACTTAGCTAATTAGGCTTTAGTGTAAGATTGTATGCTACCCTAACAAAGAGTTAGAATGAGTTTAGTGTTTGTTATATATGAGGTGCTAGTGCTTTAAATTCCTCTAATGAAGTTTTATCTGTCTCTCTTATTGTGTTGTATTTCCCTAAGAACCCCTTCTAGAATAGCATCTGAATATTCCAGATCATTTATCCCTGATTCACTGTTATTATGCTAGAGCCCTATTCATGTGGTGGCAAGAAGTAGGGGAAGAGAAGTAACCTATAATGTTATGAGTAAATCTCGGTTCAGTGGACCTATGGCTCTGAGCTATGACTTTCAAAAAATGTTTCCAGCTTTGTTTTTTCCCCTGGAAGAGACAGTATGATTAGATAATAATGTCTACAGTATCCACTGAAAAAGCTACATAAATAGATCCACTAAAAAAACAGAATAGATAAATCAAAATGTACAGACAACCCACAGGAAGGCAGGGAATAAAGCAGAAAGTAAAAACAGAGAAAACAATCAGAAACAAACATACCTAAATGTCAGATTTTAGTCTTATTACATCAATAATTACATTAAATGACCTAGTACACCATTTAAAAAAGACTAGAAAAATGGATTAACAAAACCCAACAAGATGACTACAAGAAACTCACTTAAAATATAACAATATTAACAGATATCAATCCAGGGAAAGCAGGAGTGTCTATTTTATTAGGATATAAAGTAGAATTCATAGCAAAGAAAATTAACAAAGAAAGAGAAGGACATTACATATTGATAAAAAAAAATCGGCCACAAGGAAGTCTTAGAAATATTAAATACATATGCATGAAACAACAGAATTGCATTTGTTTTCAGACAAACAATAACAATCACGAAGAAACACAATATAATTGAATATAGAAATAGAGCAACCACAATATAGTTGAAAACTTCAACAATTCTCTCCCAACAATTGATAAACCAGCGGGACAGAAATCCAAGAAGATTATAGAGGAACTCACCAACATCATCAACAAGGTCTCATTGATATATAGAAAACATTCCTTCAAAAATATCGTAATACATTTTCTTTTAGCATGCACAGGAGACATATACCAAGATCAACCATATCTTGGACTATAAAACAAACTCAGAAATATTCAAATGATTGAAATCATATTGCCTGTAATCTTTGACCAAAATAGAATCAAACTGAAACTCATTAACAGAAAGATAACAAGAAATTCTCCAAACAGTTGGAAACTAAACCAGGAGCTTAATAATAAACAGCATAATTAAATAATCCCTGAGTCAAAGAGATAGTCTCAAAGGAAATCAAATAATACATTGAACTGAATGAAAATACAACTTATCAAAATTTGTGGGATGTATCTAACTACAGTGCTGGGAGGGAAATTATTGCTTGAAATGCTTACGCTACAAAAAGTGAAATATCTAAAATCAATAATCTGAGATTCCTCCTCAAGGAACTAGAAGAAGAGTCAAATTAACACAAATCAAGTAGAGAGAAGAAAATAATAAAAATAGGAGCAGAAATCAATGAAACAAAAATCTGCTTCTATAAAAAAGACCAATGCAATTGATAATCCTCTAGCAAGGCTGACACATACACATACACACATACACACACACACACAAAGACGGGATGGATTACAAATATCAGGGGTGAACCAGTGGATGTCACTACAGATTCTGAAGACATCAAAAGATAATAAGGAACTACTATGAATGACTCTAAACACATAAATTTGACAAGTTAGATGAAATGTACAAAATCCTCAAAAAAGAACATGCTACTACAATTCACAAAACATGAAACAGATCATCTGAATAGTCCTAGAATTTATAGTATAAAATCTCATGTAAAAAGAAATATTCAAGTCCAAATGGTTTCACTGGAGAATTCTTATGAACCTTTTCTTGTGAAATTGAAATTTAGCTTAGTATTATATACTGCCTAAGAGTTACCTCCTGAAAGCCTCCTTGTTGCCCAAATGTGGCCTCTGTCTAAGCCAAACTCAGCATATAAATTCATTACCTCCCCTCCCACCTCCTGGCATGGGACATGACTCCTGGGAATGAGACTCCCCAGCCCTGAAAGATTATTACCAAGCACCAACTAGCAATGCATCTGGAAAAGGACTTTGACTCTAAGGGGGAAATGCTAAATACAAATGAGTTTTTATGACTAAGAGATTTCAAAGTGAGTCCGGAGGTCTTTCCAGAGGTTACACTTATGCAAATCTCAGCAGGATCTGATTGACTGCCACAGTAAACAGTGACTCAAATAGTGGGGCTCCGGAGAGCTCTAGAGATATCAGCCTCTTCCTTCCACACTTCCTTGGATGCTATACGATGCAGAAACGATAAGCAGGGCAGAAAGCTCAGGAATTCAGCAGTGGGCCTTACTTTGGAATTTATGCTCCCCAGTGTAACAGAGTTAGATTCATTTATAGGTTCTCTGCACTTAGGTCTTCTGCCACTTTTATTTGAACCCATAATTAGCTCTATACTTGATAAATATATGTCCCAGAGAATTAGCTATTTGGTCCATTCATGTGCCAGTTGAGCCCTGAATTTCAGGATTGTTGTAACACTTACTCTCCAGTTTCATTAGACTCACCCAGGACAATCAACAAGGAGATGATGATGGACAGCGACCATCCCAAGGAACAGAGAGTGTCTGCAACTGCAAGCAAGATAGCTTCATCCATCTGTCTCATGGGATCTAAGCACGCTCTCCATTAGAAGCAGAGTGGGCATCATCTCCAAATCCTCAAGATTGGGGAAGGAACAATGGAATAAAGTAGACTTATTATTATTCTACTGTAGACTTATTATTATTCTAGCAATGGAAGAACTCTTATTGATATAAAAGCAATGACCACCGGAGGTTCTGAGGGATGGGAGGGGGAAGAATAGGTGTATTGAGGGAGCATTTTGGAGACATTGGATTTGTCCTGCACCACATTGCAGTGATGGATACAGGCCATTTTATATTTTTCATAACTTGAAAAATTGTGCAGGAAAAAGTGTAAGCTCTAATGTATAAATGGTAGACTATGGTCACTAGCAATGCTTCATTATGAGTTCATCGGTTGTAACAAATGTGCCACACTAATGAAAGAAGTTGTTGATGTGGGAGAGTGTGGGAGGGGGAGGGAGTGGGGCATATGGGAATCCCTTATATTTTTTATGTAACATTTATGAAATCTAAAGCTTCTTAAAAAATAAAAAAAATTACTTACAAAAATAAAAAAATAATTTAAAAAAAGAATTAATACCAATATATATAAGCTCTTTCAGAAAATAGAAGAGATAAGGACAATTCCCAATGTATTTTATAAGGACATTATTATTTGACACTAAAACCTGACAAAGGCAATATAAAAAATAAATAATACAACTTCAGACCAATATCCCTTATGAATATAGCAAAAGTCCTTAACAAATTATTAGCAAACAGAATTCAGTGAGAGAGAGAGAGAGAGAGAGAGAGAGAGAGAGAGAGATATGAACAATTCTATCTTGTGATGACTAAATGGGATTTATTCCAGGAATGCAAGGCTGGTTCATTACTCAAAAATCTATCAACACAACCTACCATATTAATAGATTAAAGAAGGAAATCACATGAACTATCAATTTATGTAGAAAAAGCATTTCACTCACAAAATTCAACATTTATTCATGATAAAAAGTCTCGGGAAATTAGGAATAGGAAGGATCTTCCTCAACTAATAACAGAAAAATAAACCTTACAGATAACCTCCAGGTAATGTATTTAATGATGAAAGACTAAATGTTTCCCCTCTAAGGCTAGGAACAAGGCAAGGGCGTCCCTTCTCATCACTGCTATTCGACATCATACTGGAGGTCCTAGCTAGCGCAAGAAGACAAGAAAAGAAAGTAACAGATATACAGATTTAGAAGGAAGAAATAAAATTTTCTCCATTTGCAGATGAGATGAAAGTCTCCATAGAAAATTTTAAAAAATACTTCTAGAATTAATAGGTGAATTTAGCAAAATCTCAGGATATAAGATCAACCTATAAAAATCAACCTGTATTTCTATATACTAGTGATGAATACATGGAAACTAAAATTTGAAATACAATATCAGTTACATTAGACTTTCATTACAGGATAAGATATAATTATAGTATCAGTAAAGTATAATGATAGACTATCATTACTAGTCATATAATGAAACAGGCGGAAATCTAACAAAATACATACAGCACTTGGATGCTGAAAACTTCGTTCTGTTGTGTGACATATATTTTATTTAGTTGTTCATGACTATCTTTCCCAGAAGACTGCTGTTCTTAAACAAGTCATGTTGAAACATTTTTAAGGCAGTATTCAGAGCTTTTATTTTTTAATGTTATAAATATTTTGAAAAGACATTAATAAATAGATGAAATAAGAATTGACAAATGTGTCTTTACACTTTTGGTGTTTAGTTTAGCAAAAACCTTTTAATCACAACGGAAGGCAGTTCAGGCAGTAGCAGGTAATACCATCACATGGCTGCTGTCATTTTGAAGGTTAAAATACATCATGACTGGAATCTTCAAATTGCCTTATAGCTTTCTCCATAATTCTTCCACATTCTCTGTTATACATGCTTGTACTTCAGCTCTGGAGGGAAAAAAAGACAGAAGAGAGAACTAACATAATGAAAAAAAGGAAAGAAACAAATATTTTGATAGGTAGGAAGCCTCTGGGAGCAGAGAGGGAAGGAAATTGCTCAGATACAGAGACGTCTGGGCTACCTCACTACTTGCCTTCTGAAAAGAGCTACCAGTCCATCCTCAGGACAAAAAGTAATTGGCTTATGAGTGTCCTTAAACTCCTTTTAAGGAAAATTTTCCCATAGCTGTGAGCTTTGTTTCAGTTCAGGTTCTTGATCTTTCCCTCTTCTGTGAATTCAATGTTTGCTTTGTTTTATTGTGATTTGTATAATTACACCTTCTAAATCATATGATTCTTAACGGCAGAGGTGTAGTCTTATACATTTTTACAACCTTTACAGCACAACACAACTAAAAGGCTTTGTTCACAGTAAGTAGCCAAAAATATTTGAGGTAAGAAAGTCTTTATTGTCTATGTGCAAAGCATTAGGTTACATCCTGGTAAAACATCAGTGAACAAAATAGGTGTATAAGTATAAAAGACAAGCGCCAAAACAAAGAGTCATAGTAAATGTAAACTTACAAAGTATAACTGATACTAAGGGAAAGATTTAACTAAGATAATATAAGAGGGCTAGGCGTGAGGACTATGGCCAGGGGCAGAAAAGGCATTTCTGAAGGATATTTAAATTGAAATCTGGATTGAGCAGTTGGCCTGGTTAAAAAGAAAACAAAATCATAGAGTAAGAAGCAACAACTTGTGAAAGATAGACAGGAGCTTGCAGTACTAAAATCATCAAAACATAATTGGGAGTTCTATTCCTCTCTCACTTTCTCTCTCACTCTCACTCTCGCTTTCTCTCTCATTCTCCCTGTTCCTTCTCCATTTTTTTGCTGAGGGTAGGACATTAGATGATGACTGGAGTCAAATTCATCTTCTATTTATATAGGACCTGGAAACTTCTACCCACAGTGAGAAACACAAACACACCTCCTTTTGATTATGTGAAGATATCTTTCTTTTCTTTTAGTTAAAAAATATTTCTAGTACACAAAGCTTGAGTGACAAATAAATAGATAGATGACTATAATGTAAGACATTTGTGTCTTCAGCGGTGTTAACTGACTTTTACTGCTCTGAGCTACAACCTATATATCTCTGTTGTCATTTTAAGAGGGTCTTTTTTTTCATTTGACAATTTTGAATCAAGTGCATTAAAACATTTAGGATGTGTTCAAAGTGGAAATATAGTTAATGAGCACATCACATGAAATTATAGGAGACTACAAAGTGTATATAAAAAGATTTACTGTGGCTGAATCTTTACATGATTTAAAATTAGTTATCAGCATATATATTACACATTGTAATTCTTTCCACATCGTTGATACAATCAGCGCCAGTTTATCTGCTTTTTTAAATGGCATTTTAAAAGCCTTTATCATTAAGAAAAAGAAAAATTTGTTAAGACTAATCAACCTTGTTATATTCTATAACAATAATACCTATTATTATTAGCCTTTCATGTTGCAAATAATTTGAAAACTCGAAGAAGACAGCTTTCTCACAGTTGAAGTTTCGCCAAAAAATAACACTAGGCTGAAAAATTAGAAAGTTTGAGAGCTCTTTACTTCTTTTTTGTTTTCTTTTTAACTTAGGAAATTATCTAGACCAGACTTTTCTATTTGCTTTTCTAGTCATTGTAATAAGGCCTGTAGCTTGGTAGCCTCATAGAAACAGAATCTTGTGTTAACCATCTGTTATTCCTTTAATTATGATTTTCCGTGATGAGTATGAAAGCTTAGAGATAAAAATTGGATAGAGTAGGGAGCCCTAGACCAGAAGTATGCATGTACATTAGTCTAAGAAAACACTTCCATCAGACAACTTCATATTCCATTTTCCAAAATCCATCCCAATTACAATTATGTAAGATAAATAGCTTTTTTTTTTTTAAAAAAAAGTGATTTTCACTTGTTACCAGGTTTTAGTAGATTACGTATTTCATTAATGGTTAGTTTTGGAAAATTATAAAGATACTTTAATGACACAGGTAGAATATGGTAAAGAGGTGAGAGTGATTTCAAAATAATGATGTGTTTGGGCCTCAATATTTAATTCTTTTTTTATACTCCATGAGAAAGATAAGCACGTGAATACCTCTTCCCTCTGAAAGAAATAGAAATAGAGGTAAATCAGTTAAATAGCTACATCTGGAAGATCCCTGATGATGCCACAATGATTCCACTTTTAATAAAGGGCTTAAAAAAGCAAAATAGGGACCATAGTTTGAAGATACTCTATTTCACATGGCAAGAATAGGAAAATAACTAATAGTGAAATCAGAGCTCTCCTCAACACTCTCTGGCTGGTAAGGGAGAGTATAAATCTGAGTCAGGAATTTTGAGTTTTCATTTCATTTTTTCTCCTTCAGAAATAACTTTCTTAGGCAAAGAATTGTGGTGAAAAGAGAATTGGATGAAAATAAGTCTGTATCCTTCCTGAAAAACTTTGGGGAAACTGGGAAAGTTCTTAATACTCTTATGATCTCAGATTTCTCATTAATGAAAAGATACCAGTCTGAATAGCATATCTTCAAAATTAATCTACCTATTACTATCTTGTAGTTTCTTTTAAAATTTTCTGCTTGTCTTTGGTACTTCCAGTTTCATTGTGATGGGTCTAGTTGTTGCCTTCTTACTGGATCCTATTTGGGATTTGTTGGCCTTCTTGAATATTTCTTTGTGTGTTTTCTTCTGTTTTGAAAAATTTGCTTCCATTTGTTCTTCAAATATTGCCTCAGTCACATTCTTTCTCTTTTCTCCTGCTAGAAATCCTTATAGAAGTATAGTCAACTGTTTCTCTCATCGCTGTTCTAGTCATGTCTTTTTTGTCTGCCTATTTGTCTTTCAATTTGATTTCTTTTTTTAATATATAACAACTTGATTGAAATATAATTCATTTACTATACAATTATGTAAAATTCCATGGTTTTATAGCAAAGTCAGAGTTGTGTATCCATCCCCACAATCTTTTTTAGAATACTTTTATCACCCTGAAAAGAAACCTCATACCCATACCTCATACGCCATCATACCACCCCCTCAGCCCTAGGAAAACTCTAATCTAATTTCCACCTTGATAGATTTTTCTATTCTGGACATTTAATGTAATGGACGCACACAATGTGTTGTCTTTTCTAACTGGCTATATTCACTTAGTATAATGCTTTCAAGGCCCATCCTTGTCATAGCATGTATAAGAATTTTTCACCTTTTCATTGCTGAATAATAGTCTATTACATGGATCTACCACATTTTATTTATCCATTCATCAGTTTATGGGTATTTCACATCTTGGCTGTGATAAGTAATGCCACTATAAGCATTCATGGACAGATTTTTGTGTGGAAATTTCCATTTCTCTTGTGTATATACCTAGGAGAGGATTTTCTGGTTATATGGTAACTCTGTATTTAATTGTTTAAGGAACTGCCAGACTGTTTTCTAAAGTTGCTACAGCATTTAACTTTCCCAGCAGCATTGTAAGAGGGTTCCAATTTCTCCATATCTTCTCCAACAATTGTTAATATCTATCTTTTTAAATATATCCATTCTAATAAATGTGAACTGGTTTAGATTTGCATTTCCATGATGGATAATAATAATGAGCATTTATTCATACACATTGCCTTTTGTATCTTCTTTTGAGAAATTTCAACTCAAGTCTTTTTCGGTTTTTATTTGGATCATTTGTCCTTTCATTATTGAGTTTCAAGAGTTCTTCTACCTTCTAGATACTATTTTTTTAATCACATATATGATTTGAAATATTTTATCCCAATCTGTGGTCTATCTTTTGTTATGATGTCATATCTAAAAAGCCTTTGTGGGCCGGCTCGATAGCCCAGTGGATAGGGCGTCGGCATACCACATGGGAGGCCCCGGGTTCGATTCCCGGGGACCTCTCCTAGCGGGCAGACCGCCTTGAGAATGGCAAGCTGCCATGGGCGGGCCGGAGCCGCCGTGGGCAGGGCAAGAAGCTGCCACGGACATGGCAAGAGCCGCCACGGGCAGGGCAGGTCGCGCGCAGATGGACCGCAGCCAGCCACCCGCGAACTGAAAAAGCCGGCCGTGAACAGACGCAGAGACCGCCCACAAGCGGGGAAAGCCGCGCCTGCGCAGTGTCCAATCTCGGCGCGTCGCCGCAGCGGGGGGAAGGGGAGATATGTAATAAAATAAATAAATCT
>PVKH010011668.1:0-17664 GCA_004027955.1 Chaetophractus vellerosus
TTACTATCTTGTTCAGCCAGTATAATCTCAGAGTCACATTTTTGTTGCTGTTTTGGATACAGCATAGTAGCTTTGCTGAGCTCTTGTGAATCTTTCTTTTTCCTTGGCACACTGATTAAATTCATCTCATGCCCTATTTATCACAAAACTCAGTAGTGAGTGGTCAATTGGAGGTAAAAATTGTTGGAAAAAAATGGAGGATAGTCTAATTTTATTTTCTTTGCTGGAAACCCTTGCCTCCTCTTCTTCCAAGAAGGAAACTTGCTTAAAAACTACCACCATGGTATATTGTAGTATTTGATGCTTGTTAATATTTTTGACTGCTAGAGAGCAGACTTTACACAACTTTTAATACAGAAATAGGTCTTTCTTCAACTGTGGAACATTTGTTTCTATTCATGTGTCATTATTTTTCTTAAACATTTATTATTCCTATATCAGTTCCCTTTGTGTACTGTGTCCATGGTTCTTACTTACCTCTAAAAAAGGCAGATACACACACTAATATATAAATACACACACACACACACACATATATAAATGAGGTAGACAGGTAGGAAGATCATACAGATGAGGGACCCTCAGGAAATTACCACTTCCCTGAGTGAAGCTGATTCTCTAGTGAAAACCACTAATGTTCCCACTCCAGTTGTGGAGAGGAACATGGGTCTTATTTTGCTAGAAGGATTTTCCTGATTGTTCTTTCTGTTTGCCAGAGGTGTACGGTTCTCCAAACACTCCCATTGTAATGAATGTTGTGGTTATCTTTCCATATGTTATCTATTCCTCCCCTCTTTATTATTTAGCAGTCATCTGGTTTTTATAGAATTTATCCCACTCCCAGCTCTAGTTTGGATCTTGATAGGTCTAATAGATACTAAGTCAATAAGAGTTAGCCCATCTCCTTTGCCAGAGCAATTGGCTCAAGAACCAAGGCTTATTCTGTTCCACTGGGATTAGGATCCTCTCACAGGTAATCCAGTGAGAAAAGAGGAGGGTGTAGATTATTGACTATGGGCAGAGACGTGGTCATTACTTCTGAATATGAAAGAAGAATGAAATCCAGTGGCTGTTGGCGCCATCTTGCATACATGAGAGAAACATGCCACATCATGAAGCTGAGTGATGTTGGAGAAATGCAGAGCCAAAAGAATTGCAAAGGAACAAAGCTGAAGCTCTGATTAAGCTACAGCCAAAAGCTCTCAACTGCTTGACTCTTCAGGTATATAAGCCAATAAGTATTTTTTTAACATTTAAACCCATTTATGTCCAGTTTTCTTCTACTTGCAAATGAAAGTATACTGACTGACACACCTTCAGACTGGAAGATTTCATAACTGATGTCCTGGTTTCTTGCTGTTCTAAAAACTGCCCCCCACCTGGGCATGCAGCCACTGCTACCCATGCAAATCTGAGGCTTACCTATTTTCCTGTTTGCCCTTGCCCTATGATAAGGGAAAGCTCATCCTTAACATTAAAACAACTTCAGGCCTCTCTTAACTGAGATTTTTGGAACAACTGACTCCTAGCTACAAAAAGAGAAGGAAATTCCTCCTCCTCTTCTAAAAAAAAAATAGTCTGTCACATTGCCTATCCCAGGAATGTCCTCTTCCTAGAATGTTTGATGATAAAAGTACACCCAATAATAATCACTACTCACCATTACATACACTGTCCCAAACAAAGCAGATTCACAAAATAGACT
The DNA here is from genome assembly GCA_004027955.1 of Chaetophractus vellerosus. Classification (NCBI taxonomy): domain Eukaryota; kingdom Metazoa; phylum Chordata; class Mammalia; order Cingulata; family Chlamyphoridae; genus Chaetophractus; species Chaetophractus vellerosus. The sequence goes on from PVKH010011668.1 coordinate 1,706, forward strand.
AAGTTGGAAAACTAATGAGTGGCAAAGCTGGGACACAAATGCAGATTTTCCCAGTTACAAAGCACGTGCTTTTTCTACTACATCAAGTTTGCCATCTAAGTAATGTGGGGTTGATTCAAAATTTTCAAGCAGCAGAGTTTAATAGTATAATTGACAATAGTATTTCTAGCAAAAACAAGATAACATATTCTTTTCTAAATCCTGAACCATGTCCACCTCACAAATCTTATAATATTTTGGTTTGCTTATTCATTCACTCAACTGTCTACTTTTAAAAATTATTGACTGTATATGCATATACATATTGTATATATAAAATATAAAGTGATACCTGTCTTAGTAGTAGTCAAGATAAATTTCGATGAAAGAGTGATTACTTTTGATTGGTCTTATGAATGAAGTAGAACTGCGCTTGATCTGAATGCGTACTTAAATTTGGATATATGTATCTGGGGTGTGTGGGGGGGAACAGGGAGAGTAGGAAATTTCAGAATAAGAAAACACAGAAAAAGGCACTATGGTAGAAAGGTGGGGAGCTCATTTGGGTAACAGAAATTAGTCCAGTTTGCTTGTAGTGTTAGGAGTAATGAAGCGATATAGGTATTGGGAATAAGGGGCAACAGAGAGTAGTAATTAGACTAGAAATGCAGAATCAGGGCAGATAATGCTTCCCAAATGCTAGATACAGTGTGATCTCAACTGTGCTTTATAAAGATTAGTACATGTCAGGGAAGTATTCATGTCTTGCTGACAGTTGTGCTTATTGACTTTGCTTGGAGAAGCGAATCAGGTGGTGAGTAGATGTAAATTATGGGAGAATTAGAGTGTGAGGAGCAATAGAGGCAGACGAATCAGAGCAAGGCTGTTTGTAAGAATTCTGCTTCACTGGAAATGTACAACTGGGGTAAGCCCGGCTGAATAAAGGAACTGGCTCCGACTGGGCAACATCTTATTAGGTAAACAAGCAAAAATTATTTAGTTTGGAACAATCACGGTAAAACAAATTGTAAATTAATTAACTCCAAACTTATAAATCATGTTCTGTGTTTTCTACCAACAGAGTATGGAAAAGAAAAACACAGATATTTGTGAGCTCAAATGTGTTTGTCCTGTTTAATATTTTGTATAGTTTTATTTCTGAGAATTCATCCTTAATGGAAAGGTTTTGAGAAGATGACAGATTTCAAGTATTTGCAAAGAGTAAGGAAGTAGGTCCTTTTCAAATACTGTATTCCAATATTGCTATTTTAACAAGGGGAAAATAGGAGTATCTGTAATTTTTTGGCTTTAGCATTAAATTAGCATAAAATCTTTAAATTAAATCTTTGAATACATTTTAATTATGTGCTGACATTCAAGAAACAGGAGATAGTTAATTCAGTAATTTAATACCCCAAAAATGTCCTACTAAGTTTTAAGCCTAAATTATAAGTTGAATATATATCATTATTCATTAACCACTGAAGGTGAATTACTAAAAGTACCAAGGCTACAAAAATGTGATTATACTAATTTCCCAGTCCTTCCTAAGACCAAAAATAGCTCAAGTAAAGTAATTCTGATGCAAATTGTCATTGTGCTTATTTAATTTGCACTCATAAAACAGCATGCACATAAAATAATAGCAGAAATTGAAAGCTTTGTTTTAACAATTAATATTGATAGTAATCCACTGTCAAGAGTACTAGCAAAATAAGCAAAGAACACTCGTCTAAAAATAACATTGAAAATGACCATGTTGACAAATACCATATTTCAAATTAGCATCATCACCAATGTGCTATAAAAAAAGGCTTTTGTATGTTGAAGAGTTAGAAAAGAAAGCATATGATTGTGAGTTTCCACTTGTAAATATACCTCTCTAGAATTTCTCTGATGGGGCTCAATTATTATTATTATTATTTTTAGGAGGTACTGAGGATTGAACCCATGACCTCATACATAGAAGGCAGTTGCTCAACTGCTTGAGCTACATCTGTTCCCAAATGGGGCTCAGTTTAAGAAAAAACAAACAACAGGTAAAATTTGTTAGAAATACAGTGCTTTGAATACAGAACAATGGAGACTAACACAAAAGGCTAATGAATATATTTTAGTTGTTAAACCCATTCCTTATGATGTATAAAGTTTTACATGTGTTTGATGCCTTTTCTGGAAGTGAATATATATTTTCTATTTTGGGGACACCTTCCCAGCTATACCAACATATCCTACATGTACAACCTGATGTTTTACTCATTTGGGTTAAGGTGTGGCTATAAAAACTTTGGAATAAGAAATGGTGTTCCAGGAATTATGATTTAACAATTGGCATATTTCCCTATATATCACCATCTCTGCCAAATACAGATAATGAGCAATTATTGAAAACCTGAAGGCATTTCCATCTGTACTTGTTACGGTGCCACAGATAGCAAAGGTATATATATCCTACTCTGGGTATGTGAATATACTATGATGAGATCTGACATATGTGCATACAAAAGTTATATACAGGGCATCTATTCTCTGGGCTTTCTAAAGAGACTATTATTCTACATCAGTGCATTCGAAAAAGTCTTTCAAAAAGGTTCTAGTAACACAGAACCTCAAAAACATAAGGGATTGGAGGAGGGTATTCACCCACAGCTACCTAAAGCACCTGTTTGGGGGACCTAGGAGCCTAGAAGAGCATCCTGCAACATCCTTGAAAGAATGGAAGGAGGAGACTGCCCATCTGCTGTGACAATTTGTGAGTAGAGCACTCCACACCACAGAGGCTGGTGCCCCTCTTCCACTGGTGGCACAAGATGCTTCGGAAGCTATTCAGTGGCTGGACTTGGAAGTTCCATTTTCCAAAAATGGGGGAGGAAGAGACGATTGGCTACCAAATTCAGCTACTGATTAGTAAATTCCACTGGTGAAAGTATAATCCTATGAACAGCTAAAGTATGAACCTGTACAAGTCAGAAAGAGGCCAAGAGCTGCCATTTTAACTCTGCCCCTGGCATGAGGTGAAGCAGGGCTGATTGAAAATCACAGTGATATTAGGGACTGGCTTCTTTCCATCCAGGTCAGGTTTCAGCCCAAGCCTAGGCCCCAGCCCCAGCTCCAGCTCCAGCAGGGAAGAAGCTGGGGGTACCTGCACCTGCCTCTCCATGCAATGGGAGATGCTTTCAACTGGCTAAGACTGAATAGTCAGACAGCTAGGGCTCCATCCCTGCCATCAAGTAAGGTAGAAGGAGAGCTGTGTTTCTTCAGCCTTTCCAGGCAATGGAAGGCACTTTTGGCCTACATGGCCTGGACTGATGGGTACCTGTGGATCCACCCCTAATCCCCAATAAGATAGGAGACTCTCCAGACAATAGTAGGTACTCTCAGCCTACAGGGACTGAACTATTGGGTGCATGTGGATCCAGCCCCTCTCCCCCACAATATGATAGGAGGGTCCTGGTGTTTCCTCAGCCTCTCTGGGCAATGGCAGGCACTTTCAGCCTACACAGAATGAATTGTTGGGCATTGGTGGTTCTGTTCCACCCCCTAAAGGGCAGAAGGGAAAGTGCTCCCTCAGGCTTTCAGGGCAACTGCAGGCACATTTGGCCTACAGGAATTAGATTGTTGGGCAGTCCAGACTGTCCATCCCAACCATGGCAGGAGAGGAGGGGGGCCAGTGCTTGGTCAGTGTACCTGGTCAACTGTGTCATTTTGGACCCACATGGCATAGATTGCAGTAAGCCAGATGCCAAGACACCAACAAAAAATTTACAATCCATACCAAGAAACAGGAAGATATGGCCCAGTTAAAGGAACAGGATAAGCCTCTAGATGACATATCATAGATGTTCAAACAAATCTCCGTAAATTCAAATAGAAGGCTAAAGAGATTAAGGATATCAAAAAGACATGGGTGAGCACAAAGAAGAATTTGAAAGCATACAAAGAAAAATAGCAGATCTTATGGGAATGAAAGGTGCAAAAATGAAATTAGAAATACACTGTAGTCATATAACAACAGATTTTAAGAGGCAGAAGAAAGGATTGGTGAGCTTGAAGACATGGCCTCTGAAATCAGACATATAAGAGAACAGATACTGCAAGAGAAAAACTGCCAGCCAAGAATTTATATCTGGCAAGATTGTCTAGCAAAAATAAGGGTGAGTTTAGAATATCCACAGATAAACAGAAACTGAGAGAGATTGTAACCAAGAGACCAGCTTTGCAGGAAATACTAAAGGGAGTGCTACAGCCTGAAAAAAAAAAAAGAGACAGGGGAGAAAGGCTTGGAAGAGAGGGTAGAAATGAAGATTATATCAGTAAAAGTAACTAAGAGTGTCAAAAGAGTGGTGAAAATAAAATATGATGGTTAAAACTCAAAGGTCAAAATGGGTGAAATAAGATCTGCTTTTACAGTAATAACATTGAATGTTAATGGATTAAACTCCCTAATCAAAAGTCACAGACTGGAGGGATGGATAAGAAAATATGAGCCATCTATATGCTGTATGCAAGAAACTAAACTTAGATTCAAGGATACCAATAGATTGAAAGTGAAATGCTGGAAAAAGATATTACACACATGCAGTATACTTATATCAGATGAAATAGACTTTAAAAGCGAAACTGTTTTTAGAGACAAGGATGGACATTATATATTTATAAAAGGGGCAATTCACTAGGAAGAAATAAAAATTATAAATGTTTATGCACCTAACCAGAATGCCCCAAATTACAAGAGCAAATACTGGAAAACTGAAGGAAGAAACAGATATATCTAAAATAATAGTTGGAGACTTCAATACACCACTCTCAGCATTGGATAGAACACTTGGGCAGAGGATCAATAAAGAGAGAGCTTGAACAATATGATAAAAAGGCTAAACCTAATAGACATATGCAGAACATTTTTGCACCCCAAAACAGCAAGATATACATTTCAAGTGCTCATGGATCTTTCTCCAAGATAGACCATATGTTGTGTCACAAAGCACTTTCTCTGATCATAATGGAATAAAGTTGGAAATCAGCAAGAGGCAGAAAAAGGGGAATTTCACAAATATATGGAGATTAAACAACATACCCTTAAATAATCAGTGGGTCAAAGAAGAAATTGCAAAAGAAATCAGTAAATATCTCGAGACAAATGAAAACAAGAACACAACATATCAGAAGCTATGGGATACAGTGAAGGCAGTGCTGAGAGGGAAATTTATAGTCCTCAATACTTACATTAAAAAAGAAGAAAGAGCTAAAATCAATGACCTAACTACACAGCTGGAGGAACTAGAAAAGAACAGCAAGCTATTCAGAAGGAAAACAGGAATGAAATAACAAAGAGCAGAGCAGAAATAAATGAAATTGGGGAAAAAACCCAATAGGATAATTAACAAATCCAAAAGTTGGTTCTTTGAAAAGATTAACAAAATTGACAAACCCTTAGTTAGACTGACAAAGACAATAAGAAAGAAGATTCAAGTAAATAAAATAAAAAATGAAAACAGGACTTTATTACTGACCCCACAGAAATAAAAGAGATCATAAGAGGATACTGTACACCAACAAACTAGGCAATGTGGTGAAATGGAAAAATTCTTAGAAACATACGAACAACCTACACTGATCCTATAAGACATAGAAGACTTCAACAAACCAATGACAAAGAGATTGAAACAATTATTAAAGAACTCCACAAAATGAAAAGTCCAGGACCAGATGGTTTTTCACAGGTGAGTTCTACCAAGCATTCAAAGAAGATTTAATACCAATCTTACTCAAGCTCTTCCAAATAATTGAACAAGAAGGAATGCTACCAAACTCATTCTATGGAGCCAATATCACCCTAATACCAAGCCAGCTAAAGATATTACTAAAAAAGAAAATTACAGACATACTTCCCTAATGTACAGATGCAAAAATCCTCAACAAAATATTAGCTAATCAGATCCAATAACACATTAAAAAATTATTCATCATGATCAAATAGGTTTTATACCAGGCATGCAAGGGTGGTTAAACACAAGAAAATCAATCAGCATAATACACCACTTCAATAAAACAAAGAAGAAAAATCACATGATCCTATCAATTGATGCAGAAAAAGCATTTGACAAAATATAGCATACTTTCTTGATAAAAGTACGACAGAAGTTAGGAATTGAAAGAAACTTTCTCAACATGATAAAGACCATCTATGAAAAACCCACAGCTAACATTGTACTCAATGGCAAAAGACTGAAAGCCTTCCTGTTGAGATACAAAACAAGAGAATGATGCCCATTATCACCACTGTTGTTCAATATAGCACTAGAGGTTCTAGATAGAGGAATCAGGCAAGTAAAAGAAAGGAAAGGCATCCAAATTGGAAAAGAAGAAGTAAAACTTTTGCTATTCGCAGATGATATTACCCTATACCTAAAAAGTCCTGAAAAATACAACAAACCTGTTAGAGCTAATAAACAATATCAGTAGAGAGTCAGGATACAAGAGCAATACAAAAAAATCAGTGGTGTTTCTATACACTAAATGCACAATATGAAAAGGAAGTCAGGAAAAAAAATTCCACTTACAATAGTGACTAAAAGAATCAAATAGAGTGTCAGAGATGGGGGATGCATGGGAATAGGTTCACCTTGGGCATACCTATAAGGCATATGAAGGTGTTCAAGTGTTCATGGGGCATTGTCATGGTGGGTGGAGAATCCCACAATAACCAAAAGAATATTGAATTCTCACCTTGAGGAGCTCTGCCACATTATCTAATGGAATAGCAAGAATCCCCCAAGTACAGGGGCAGTGACTAGTAAAGGAGGATGGACCACCACTAATGGACCCTTAATAGTGATGACTGTACTTATGAACCTTTACCTTTGAAACTGAAACTTAGCCTAGTATTATGGGGTGCCTAAGAGTTACCGCCTGACAGCCTCCTTGTTGCTCAAACGTGGACTGTCTCTAAGCCAAACTCAGCATATAAATGCATTACCTTCCCCGCAGCATGGGACATGACTCCTGGGGATAAGCCTCCCTGGCACTGAGGGATTAATACCAAGTACCAAGTAGCAATTCAACTGGAAAAACACCTTGACCAAAAGGGAGAAAGGGTAAAAACAAAAGAGTTTATATGGCTATGAGACTTCAAAGTGAGTTGGGAGATCATTCCAGAGGTTATGCTTATGCATGTCTCAGCATGATCTCATTGACTGCCTAAGTAAATATTGCCTCAAATATCAGGGCTCCTGAGGGCTCTGGAGATACCCAGACACTATAGGCAGGGCAGAAAGCTCAGGAATTTGGTGCCCTGCCAGTGGGCCCCACTTTGGAATTTATGCTCCCCAGTGTGACAGAGTTGGACTCAGTTGTGGTTTCCCTACACATGGCTCGTCTGTCCCTTCTATTTGAACCTATCTTTAGTACTAGAGTTGATAGATATATGTCCAAGAGACTTAAATCTTTGGGCTTTCCATATGCCATTTTGGCCCTGAATCTGAACAGTGTTGCAACACCCACTCTCCAGTTCATTCGACTCTCCCAGGACAACTAACAAGGAGATGATGATTGACAATGCCCATCCCAAGGAACAGAGAGAGTCAGCTACTGCAAGAAAGATAGACCCATCCATCTGCCCCATGAGATCTAAGCCCCCTCTCAATGAGAGGCAGAATGGGCATCACCATCCCAGAATCCTCAGGATTGGTGAATGAACAATGGACTAGAGTAGACTTACTGTTATTCTACTATAGACTTATTGTGATTCTAGTAGTGGAAGAACTGTTATCATTGATGTGGAGACAGTGGCCACTGGAGGTCCTCAGCGGAGGAAGAGGGAAAAATAGGTGTAATATGGGGGCATTTTCAGGACTTGGGAATAGTCCTGAATGACCATTGCATGACAGATACAGGGTATTATATATCTTGTCATAACTTACAAAATTGTGTGGGAGAGAGTGTAAACTACAGTGTAAACTATAATCCATGCTTATTGGCAACGCTCCAAAATGTGTTCATCAATTGTAGCAAATGTACCAAAGAAAAGAAATAAAAATAAAAGAACCAAATATTTAGAGGTAAACTTAACCTATGATATAAAGCAGTTGTATTCATAAAACTACAATGCATTGCTAAAAGAAATGTAAAAAGACCTAAATAACTGGAAGAACATTCCATGCTCATGGATTAGAAGACCAAATATCATTAAGATGTCAGTTCTACCCAAATTGATATTACACATTCAAGCAATCCCGATAAAAATTCCAACAGAATTTTTTAAACAAATGGAAAACACAATTATCAAATTTATTTTGAAGGGTAAGGGGCCTGAAATAGCCAGAAACATCTTCAAAAGGAAACGCTAAGTTGGAAGACTTTCACTTCTGGACTTTAAATCATATTACCTATCTACAGTGGTAAAAACAGCATGGTACTGGCATAAAGAGAGACACATAGACCAATGGAACTGAATTGATGGTTCAGAAACAGACTCTCACTTCTATGGTCAAGTAACTTTTGACAAGCCTGTCAAACCTACCCAGCTGGTGCAGAACAGTCTATTCAACAAATGGTGCTGGGAGAACTGGATATCCATAGCCAAAAGAAAGAAAGGGGACACTTCTTTCACACCTTGTACAAAAATTAATTCAAAATGGTTCAAAGACCTAAATATAAAACAAGAACCATAAAGCTCCTAGAAGAAAATGTAGGAAAACATCTTCAAGACCTGGTGGTAGGTGGTGAATTATTAAACCTTACACTGAAAGAATGAGCAACGAAAGAAAACATGGATAAATGGGACCTCCTCAACTTAAACACTTTAGTGATTCAAAGGACTTCTTCAAGAAGGTGAAAAGGCAGCCCATTCCATGGGAGAAAATATTTGGAAACCACATTGTTGATAAGGGTTTGATTTCCATTCTATATAAAAGATCATATAACTCAACAGTAAAAAAGCAAACAATCCAATTAAATAATAGGCAAAAGACTTTTGGACGTTTCTCCAAAGAGGAAATACAAATGGCTAAAAAAAGCACATAGTATTTTATACATACTTTAAGGCAATATTTGACTAGAATTTGATTCTTTACTTGCTTTGGTTACTGCTGTTAGTGAAACAATCAAATGCAAAACCAAAGCTTCATAGGTATTGGGGGAGAGAGACTTGAAAGTATTAAAGATTTAAATATTAGAAAAATAACTCCAGTGCCAGTAAAGATGCACACCAGAGGCAGGGAGATCAGAGAGGAGGCAATGAAAGCTGTGGACATGGTCCAGTGAGAACTGATCACTAAGCAGTGGAAGTCAATGGAGTGATGTTGAAGAGACAATAATCTATAGGATATGGTGATGGATAGATGAAGGAGTAAGGGAGTCAAAGATGATTTCCAACTTTCAGTGTTTAATGAGCAAATGTTGATGCCATCTCCTAAGATGGGGAATATACATCTGGGTAGAGATTTCTAGTTGTTAATTGAATTAAATTGTTCTAAAATTCATGGGAGAGATGTAGATTGTGGCTATTTGAGAGCTATCAATGCAAAGGTAGAAGGTTAATTTGTGAGGGCACTTAGAATACAGAGTTTAGAATATGGCAAATTGTGAAAGGCAATAATAACCTGTGAGTCATCCTCCATAATATATAATAATAGGACAGACCTGCAAGTATATGCAATTGGGCTGAGTCATTCCTAGAAAGGGTTTAGCAATCTCTAGCAGCCTTTATATTTATAACCAGCCTCTGCTGTAGTGACTAAGAGTTACAGAATTCAGGTATATTAGTTATTTTTAGGCAAAATAATTTTTTTTCTGGATAAAATAGTATTGTATAATATTTCAAACTAGTACATATTAAATGTCAGAAAAGTACCTGACATTTGATTTATAGCAACTTTCCAAAGAAACAGATGTCTAAAAAAAAAAAAAGACTTCCTATCCAATACAAAACTATGTTCCAGTTCTCATTAAAATATAGTATTGGGGGACCGGCTGTATAGCCTGGTTGGTAGGGTGCCAGTTTACCACATGGGAGGCCCCGGGTTCGGTCCCCAGGCCTCCTCGAACTGGCAGATTGCCTCCAGAAGGCAAGCCCCTGCGGGCGGGACACGCTGCCGTGGGCAAAGGCAAGCCCCCGCGGGTGGGCAAAAATGGCAATCCCCCACGGGCAAAGGCAAGCCCCGGCAAGCAAGGGCGAGCCCCCACGAGCAGGCAGGCCACTGCGCCGGTAAGCTGACTTGACAGGTTGCCCCAGCAGGGGAAGACAAGCAGACACAGGGGAACGCAGAGAAAAATGAACACAGCAAGAACAAGCAAAAGGGGGGGGATGTATAATAAATAAAAATAAATCTAAAAAAAAAAGCATGGAGTCAGGAGGTCATTTTGGAAGTTATTCTTAAAAAAATATAGTGTTGATTTACAATTCATATATCATTTATCAAATATTTGTGAAAGTAATGTGCAAGGAACTGTACTGAGCATTCTGTGGGATACAAGAATGGGACAAACATAAACTGTGTCCTTCAGATGCCTGTAGGGAGTGAATGTGACTCAAGCGGTTGCATGCCGGCTTCCCACATATGAGGTCCTGATTCAGTTCCCACAAGATGGCTGTAGACTAGTGTGGGAGAATAAGGCACATACTCAGGTAAGTATACAAAGCATATAGAATTTAGAATCATAGAGAGGCATCCATGGGAGCTCAAAAGAGGAGCAATTATCTCAGGCTTGGGTGCCAGGGTGGGGGTGAGGGGTTGGTTAGTGAGGGCTTCATGGTGGAAAGTGCTCTTGAGGATAGATGGGAATTGGCCAGGTGCTGATAGAAGGTAAAGCTCTTCCAGGATGGAACATAGAGTAGGCAAAAGCCTAAAAAAAGTGCATCTCCAGAAATATAGGAGTGTCCAGGATGAAACACAGGATGCATCGAGGAGAAGAGTCATAAATGAGGCTGGAAAGGTAGGTTGGTGTCAGACATCGGAGGTCCTGGAATACCATGATAAGGAGTTTGGAGAAAATCTGGTGAACAAAGGGATAACTTCCCACCAAAGATGTCTATGAAGACTTGCCGTGGGCACCTCTTCTGTAAGCACCTTCTGCTTACTCAGTTCTGTTCCTTGGCCTCACTATTAAATGCCAGCTTGCTCTGAAGTGTGACAGAGTAGGTGATACAAGATGAGGTGTTTTCCCTCATTGGCCATAGTATTAGAATTTCTGACTCGTCCTCTTTTTTCCCAATCATAAATTTATTTGGAATAGAATTTATACAAGCCAAAAATATAGTAGGTTCTCCATTCCGAGGATTTCATTATTTTCTTCTCCAAATATGGCTTCTTTGTGGTTTTATAGGGTTATTATTCCTAAATAAGGGAGGGAAAGAAGGCATGAAAAAAGAAATAAAATGAGCTTTCTCCATGTCTCACAATATTTGAGCATTGTAAGGGACCTCAATGATAGCCTAATTTACTCATTTTATAGGGGATTCTAGTCCCAGAGAGCCACGCAGATTCACAGTGCTGGCCGGTAACAAAGATCCTAATTCAGGTTTTCTGATCCTTCAACTCTTTGTCCCTTACACCACACTGCAATACTGTTTCAAAGAGAAGAAATCTAAGCAAGGGTATCAATGAAAAAATATTTTTAAATGTTACAGAAGATTGCTTTATATTTCCTCATTTTAATCATGGATTCTGAAAGAAAATTAGTGTCATTCAAAAAACAATTCCTAATTGAAATTTATGGTTCAGGCAGTTTTTTCTCCCAGGTCATTTCAATTTTATTACTGTAATTGAGGTAAATACTGGAAAACAAACAAACAAACAAACAAAAAACATAGCAGCTAATGCCCATGAGTGAAATATATTACTTTACAAACCTGCTGCAATAGAATTTAGACATCAGCATTTTAGACAGACTGAAACCAGGGTACTATTCTAAGTTTTCCTCTAAATTTATGAATTCTTTCCATATGAGGAAGGTGAAATACAGGAAAAGTTATCCACTGGTTCTCCCAGATGACCAAAATTCCTCAAAAATAAGAAGAGCTGCCTGCTGTAAGGATGAGAGGGCAGAAACCATGGAATCCGCATTTGGGGCATGTTCCTGGGGAGGTGTTCCCACTTTTGACATCTTGTAATAGAACATGAGCAAATCTGTCTGGAGCAATCATACTAAAAAGGGGGAAAGGAGTAATAAAAAAAAGTCCTGAATTAAAGTTTCTTTCTTTTTAATCTTCAAAAAGAAATATACCTAGAAAATAATGAGAATGATTTTTAAACAAGAACACAGTAATTCAAGCATCTTTACTCAAAAAAAAATTTGGAACTATATTCAGAGCTCTTTATTCTCACAAAGATGGCTTTAAATAATATCCAACTATTTCCAAAAATCAAATCCACTTCTCAAAAATTAAAGATATTAACAAGAATGTACCACAATCTCTCAAGACAATCCCAAGGAGAAGATCTGAAAAATATTTTCAGGATGCCATAAATTGCTAAATAAGCATATAATTTTCCAAGATAAGATCACACTTATTTAAATTTAAGTCCTAGTATTTGTTTCAAAATCAATCTAACTTCTTTATAATAGTTTATACAAAAAGGAAAAATAAGACTTTGATATAACAACTCAGTGCATTAGCCTTTTCTTTTAATGTTGTTTGTAATTTTCTGTGAAGGTTAATAAAATTAAGCAGCAGGAAGGAAAATGGATCACATCTATATCCTTCAACAAATGAAGTAAATATGCTTTTCTGGACAATTGAATATTATTGACAAGTTACTGCCATTGGTATTCTAATCAGAAAAATATATTTTCCTTATCTTCATGGATCCAGGGCTGCCTTTAGCACAGGTGAAAATAACTATGATTGAAATACACTTGTTTTCAATGGTCATTCATGGATTCAGCACCAGGAATATAAAGGAGGTGAAGACAAGCACATGTGCCTCCTTTCATATTTTTTAGAGAATGTATGGACCGTAACTGAATTGTTTTCAGTCACATTTCCACACCAGCCAGTCAGCTTCTTTCCTGTAATCCAACATCAGCTCCACCTGTGAAACTGTGAGACACACATCAGGCCCCCAGCCCACTCTAGACCTCCTGAAACAGAAACTCTGGGGGAGAGGTCAGTGGTTTATTAAGCCCTCCAGGTGATTCTAACACATGCTAAAGTTATGAATTACCATCTTGGTCCACGTCCAACAACAATATTCCCCTGAATTACTGAAGTTGTCTCCTATTGTCTCCTTGCTTTTGGCCCTACCCCACAAATCATTTCTCTACACTGATGCCAGAAAAAGTATAAGATAAAAATCTGAAGGCATGATTTCATTCTTTATTCACTCCTTCAGTCATCAAATATTTATTGAGATTTCTAGGTCCCAGAATTCAGCAGTAAAATAAAATACAAAGATTTCTATTCTTGTGGTGCTTACATTCCATTGTCCTTTCCCCATCTAAACTCTTCTGTGACTTCCTGGTGCATACAGGAAAAAGTCCAAATTCTGCCCACAATACCCAGGATTCTGGTCCAAGACTCCCTGAGGATTTGGTTCTTATCTTGCATTGTACATTGTACATTCCAGCTGCAGTATAACATTCCTTTACATGTGATGGATCTTCTGCCTGGCAACCGCCCCCCACTCCCTCCTTTCTGATAACACCTACACATATTTTAAGATTCAAGGATCATGTCCACCATGATGCCTTTTCTGATGTCTCCCCTAAGGAGTGGAATGACCACTCACACCTTCGTGTCCACATTGTACCCTTGTAATTCTATTATGTGGATGTAACTACTTAAAATTAAATTTATATATCAAAAAGCAAAAAATGAAAGTAAATAACAAATTTTGTTTCCAACAAAAATGACAGTCATATGGTGATACTTAATATAACGAGCTCTTAAAACTGGTAGAAATATCATTAAAAACTGAAAATAGGCAGAGGATCTCGCAATCTTCTAAGGAATAGAATAACTTTAAGCTCTCTCCACCATCCCCTCCACATTCTCGCATTGCTTCTGTCCATGACACTAGCTGGACCACTTGAGTAGTGTGCAGAGTCACGTGGTTAAATGATTGTACAAAGACATAGCTCTCTCTAGAGCTACCTTCTCTCTTATATTTATGATTTAGAAGTGTCAGGGGCCAAGAGGCTGGCCCTTCACTCAGTCCAGGCCAATGCACTCATTTCTTCCTCCAGACTCTCTATGGTCACCATGATAAAGTGATTTGGTGCCTGAACTCTTAAAGCAGTTCTGTTAATCTCTGATGTCTTTTGAGCTCTTCTTTCTCTTGCACATATTAGATCTTGTCTTTGGTTTTCTGTTCCATGGACCTAGCAAGAAGGTGGTAGATCCTGAGATTTGGAGGGAGAATTACCAGAAAGAAATACCACACATTGCATTTCAACTCTAAAGCTATTTAAGACTGGAACCCCTGAAAGAATATATATGATTTGTAGATTAAATATCAATAATTGTATAAATATAAATGATGAGGACCCATGAAAGCCAAAACAATCCTGAAGAAGAAAACATAGTTGGAGGACTCATATTCTCAATTTCCAAACTTACTACAAAGCTACAGTAATCAAACCTGTATGATAAAGGTATAGGAAGAGACATGCAGGTAAATGGAATAGAATGGAGAGTCTAGAAACAAACCCACATATTTATGTTTAATTGATTTTCAACAAGGGTGCCAAGACAATTCAATGAAGAATAGTCTTTTCAACAAAAGGTACAAAGACAACTGGATATCCACAAGAAAATAAATGATGTTGAACCCCTTCCTTACACCATACACAGAAATTAGCTCAAAGTGTATCAAAGATCTAAACAAGACCTAGTGAAGCTAAAACTATGCAACTCAGAAAAAAACATAGGTGTCAGTCTTCATGATTGTGGATTAGACAGTGATTTTTGACATAACATAGAAAAAGCACATGCAACAAAAGAAAAAATAGGTCAGCTGGACTTCATCAAAATTAAATATGTTTGTGCTTCAAAGTTTCCTACAAAGAAAGTGAAAAGACAATGCACAGAATGGGAGAAAATTTTTGCAAATCACATCCAGTATACAGAATATACAAAGAACTCTTACATTTCCATAACAAAAGACAAAACACAGCTAAAAATGGGCAAGGGATAGATATTTCTCCAAAGAAGGTATAAAAATGGCCAATGGTTCATGAAAAGATATTCAGTGTCATTAGAGAAATGCGGGTCAAAACCACAATGAGATACAACTTCATATCCACCAGAATTGGCAATAACATAAAATACAATACAGGCAATAACAAATATTGGCAAGCATATAGAGAATCTTATATTATTCTAATATATGGAATCTATACATTGATGGCAAGGATGTGAATTGGTGAAGCCACTATGGAAAACACTTATGCAATTCCTCAAAAACTTAAGCATAAAATTGCCATATGGCCCATCAATTCTCCTAGGTGTATATCTGAGAGAAGTGATAACTTATGTGGACATTAAAACTTGTACACAAATGCCTATAGCAGCTGTGATGGTGATTTCCCTACTTCCACGCTTATAAGAAGCAAGGATCTGGGTGAGAGTGTTTTCAATACCTTGACAGAGTTTTGTGGATTCAAAAGGTATAATGATGTTGGCTAGCTCCTCCTAGATACTCTGGATACAGTTACAAAAGAAAGAGATGAGCTAAAGTCTTCAAATTTGCAACTTAAACTCCGTATGAATCATGTGAAAGTTTCTATGTGTGCTCTGAGAGAAAATCTTTCCTGCAGCCACAGGCTTAAGGTATCTGTGAACCAAACTCAGACTCTCATTGTACTAGTAGCAGAGTTACAAAGGAAACTAAAATCTCAACCCCGCAGGGTATGTGCGGTTAAAGTGAAGGCTTTGATTGGAAAGGAGTGGATTGGGATGGAGACATATGGGATAATAATATTGGTGGGGACATTGGAACCCTAACTTCTGCTGAGACTTCAGCAGATAAACCTGTGAT